>QOCX01000119.1:439509-450169 GCA_005959815.1 Sarcophaga bullata
CGGGATTTACTCTTAATAAAAAATTTAAAAAATTTTTTTATTAATAATTTAATTTATTTTAATCTTTATCACGGTCAAACATGTTTATAAAATTAAAATAAAATAAATCAAAAAAGCGTAAATTAGAACCTTGTATTAATTTTGTTGCCAAGATACACTGCCGCTGACGAACATATTACAATCTGCACTTGTGATTTCAATAATGGAATTTGTTGTTATAGATAAATCACTTAATTATTATAAGATGGACTTGAAAAACAACATGCGTGTCATTTAACGTAATATTAAATAAAAAACAATGCCGTAAACTAATTTTGTTTTCTTATTTCATAAAGTCCATACATGAACTTACAATACCGAAAATCCCAGGATTACGGGATTCGGGATATGTTTGTATCAATAAATTCTCTTAGTTCACTACATCTTGATAAAATAAAAATATTTTATATTCCGAACACTTCTTCGATTGTGTTCCGTTTTTGTGCAACTCTGTATTGACATACTGAAATTTTTATTAAAAGAAAAAAGGAGAGAATAGCTATTCGTCAGCTCAGAAATAATCGCAGTTTTAATTATAAAGTTAGGTAAAATATTTATAAAAATTGTAAATTCTTTTCCCATATAATTTTGTAGTGATTAAACAAATTTTAGTAAATTTACAATAACTTTTCAAATTGAAATAGTTTATGAAAAATTCTCTGTTTGTATACGCCCCGGAAAACATACTTGCGCTGTCATATTTTGCTACATAAGACGAATTCAATATTTTTTCAGCGAATAAAATTGATTTTGTGTGATTTTGTTTATTCTTATAGATATATAATATTATTGGAAAATGACCGATTCAAAATATTTTTCCACTACCAAGAAAGGTGAAATTTTTGAACTTAAGTCCGAGTTGAACAATGATAAGAAAGAGAAAAAGAAGGAGGCTGTCAAGAAGGCAAGTGCACCCAACCAACAATCGAATAAAACACACATACTCATAATTATGTGTGGGTAGTTGCATTAAGATAACAAATTAATTTATATGCATTTTAGGTTATTGCCAGCATGACGGTAGGCAAGGATGTTTCTGTTCTATTTCCTGATGTTGTGAACTGTATGCAAACTGATAATCTCGAGTTAAAGAAATTGGTTTATCTATACTTAATGAATTATGCCAAATCACAACCGGATGCGGCTATTATGGCAGTAAATACTTTTGTTAAAGATTGTGAAGACTCAAATCCATTAATAAGAGCTTTAGCTGTACGCACAATGGGTTGCATTCGTGTGGACAAAATTACTGAATATTTGTGCGAACCGTTACGTAAATGTCTTAAGGACGAAGATCCTTATGTTCGTAAAACAGCTGCCGTTTGTGTAGCCAAGTTATATGACATTTCGTCTTCTATGGTAGAAGACCAAGGTTTCCTTGATCAGTTAAAAGACCTTTTATCTGACTCCAATCCCATGGTAGTAGCAAATGCTGTGGCAGCTCTAAGTGAGATTAATGAATCGAGTCAATCGGGTCAACCATTGGTGGAAATGAATTCAGCCACCATCAATAAACTTTTAACTGCTCTTAACGAATGCACCGAATGGGGTCAGGTTTTCATATTAGACTCTTTGGCCAACTATAGCCCCAAAGATGAACGAGAAGCTCAATCCATTTGTGAACGTATTACACCACGTTTAGCTCATGCTAACGCTGCTGTTGTTTTGAGCGCTGTAAAAGTCTTAATGAAACTTTTGGAAATGCTATCGAACGATGGAGATTTTTGTGCTACACTCACTAAAAAGTTGGCTCCACCATTGGTTACCTTGCTGTCTTCGGAACCAGAGGTGCAATATGTTGCTTTGCGTAACATAAATTTAATAGTCCAAAAACGTCCTGATATCCTCAAGCATGAGATGAAAGTCTTCTTTGTTAAATACAACGATCCAATTTACGTAAAATTGGAAAAATTGGATATTATGATTCGCTTAGCTAATCAGAGCAACATTGCTCAAGTTCTAAGTGAATTGAAGGAATACGCTACCGAGGTTGATGTAGATTTCGTACGTAAAGCTGTGCGTGCCATTGGACGTTGCGCTATTAAGGTAAGCAATTAATATTTTATTTAATAGTATGCATCTTGTATTGTATCGTATTTGTATTCACAGGTAGAAACTTCTGCCGAACGATGTGTTTCCACGTTGCTAGAATTGATTCAGACTAAAGTCAACTATGTAGTTCAAGAAGCCATTGTTGTCATTAAGGATATATTCCGTAAATATCCCAATAAATATGAGAGTATTATTAGTACTCTTTGTGAAAATCTGGATACCTTGGATGAGCCTGAGGCAAGGGCATCAATGGTTTGGATTATCGGTGAATATGCTGAACGAATCGATAATGCTGACGAATTATTGGATAGCTTCTTGGAAGGTTTCCAAGATGAGAACGCTCAAGTTCAGTTGCAGCTATTGACAGCTGTTGTGAAACTTTTCTTGAAGCGTCCTTCTGATACACAAGAATTGGTGCAACATGTTTTGTCATTGGCTACCCAGGACTCTGATAATCCTGACTTACGCGATCGTGGTTTTATTTACTGGCGTCTGTTGTCTACTGACCCAGCTGCAGCAAAAGAAGTCGTATTGGCTGATAAACCTTTGATTTCTGAAGAAACAGATTTGCTAGAACCCACTTTGTTGGATGAGTTAATTTGTCATATTAGCTCTCTGGCTAGTGTTTATCATAAACCGCCCACAGCATTTGTCGAAGGACGGGGCGCAGGCGTACGTAAATCCTTACCTAATCGTGCTACTGCCACTGGCGATAGTGATACTAATGTTGCGGCTCCCAGTGGTGAAGCTATGGTTATACCAAATCAAGAATCACTTATTGGAGATTTGTTGTCCATGGATATAAACACTCCATCTATGCCAACAGCTGCTCCCACCAATGTTGATTTGCTGGGAGGTGGCTTAGACATTTTAGTAAGTAACGGTTTAACATAATCAAAAACATGATTTATTAAATATAATTTTTTAATTTTTTAGCTTGGTGGTCCTCCCGCGGATGCCACAACTGGTGGAGCAACCAGCTTATTAGGTGATATATTTGGTCTTGGTGGTGCTGCTCTCAATGTTGGCGTGCAGATTCCAAAAATTGTTTGGTTACCAGCTGAAAAAGGCAAAGGTCTCGAAATTCAAGGTAGTTTCTCCCGTCGCAATGGTGAAATATTTATGGATATGAAATTGACTAACAAAGCCATGCAACCTATGAGTGGTTTTGCCATACAACTTAATAAGAATAGTTTTGGTTTAATTCCCGCACAACCTTTGCAAGTAGCACCTCTGCCTCCCAATCAATCTACCGAAGTTAGCTTGACTCTAGCCACACATGGTCCTGTACAGCGTATGGAACCATTAAACAATCTTCAAGTGGCTGTCAAAAATAACATTGACATTTTCTATTTTGCGTGCTTAATACATGGCAATGTACTATTCGCTGAAGATGGACAGCTTGATAAACGCGTGTTCCTAAATACCTGGAAGGAAATACCAGCCGCTAACGAAGTTCAATATTCGCTTAGTGGTGTTGTTGGTACCACTGATGGCATTGCATCCAAAATGACAACCAACAATGTTTTCACCATTGCCAAACGCAACGTAGAAGGCCAGGATATGTTATATCAATCATTAAAATTAACCAATAATATCTGGGTTTTACTTGAATTAAAATTGCAGCCTGGCAATCCAGATGCTACATTAAGTTTAAAATCTCGTTCCGTTGAAGTGGCGCCTATGATTTTTGCTGCCTACGAAGCTATTATAAGGTCACCTTAAATTCATTAAATATGAATCTATTATGGAACCAACTACACACATAAATACAACAATAATATATAACTCTCCAATATATTTGAATTTAATTGTAGTAATATATAAGTATAACTATCCATTTATCTAAGATTCGGATACAAAAATTATCACAAGTATTCTTACATTTTATCTTATTTAATCTATTGAAACAATTTTATTTTTTTTCATGTAATGTACTGCTTTTTCCACTAAAGAAAGAAAAACATTCCTTTGGATCGCAAATAAGTATATTTACCACTTATCTTAACGTCGTTCATGTTCAAAACCTACATTTGTTTCTGAATATGAAATTTAATTACAAGTTGATTAAAAATCACTTTAAATGTTATCCGAACCCAAAAATAACGCGTAAAAAATATTTAACCCCAAATAAAATACTATATGCTATATATCTTACAAAACAAGTATTTTTTATTTTGTTTAATCATTAAGAATTGGATGATTTTCATAATTAATTTCCAAT
The DNA here is from genome assembly GCA_005959815.1 of Sarcophaga bullata. Classification (NCBI taxonomy): domain Eukaryota; kingdom Metazoa; phylum Arthropoda; class Insecta; order Diptera; family Sarcophagidae; genus Sarcophaga; species Sarcophaga bullata. The sequence goes on from QOCX01000119.1 coordinate 443,825, forward strand.
ATTTAATTACATGTTAAATTTTAAATGACAAAAGCATCAGTAATATCTTTTCGGGAAACAGATAGTTCAACTAAAATTCGGTTGTCATCCATTATCGAAATATTCAGGGATGTTACAGAATTGTCATTTATCAGAATTGAAACTCGATTCCGATATGATTTGATGTCATAAAATCTATTTTGTTTTGAAAGATAAACAAACGTGCTCTACAACCAATATGGAAACAGTTGTTAAGGTTTTGTTTACATTTTCTTTGTTATGTTTGCATTATTTTTTGGTCATTATATTTACATTTTGTTGGGCTTGCTTAAAATTTGGTGGAGTACTTATAAGTTCTAATTTTGTAAACACTTTCAAGTTAAATTATAATAATTTAGTGGCAATAAAATTTTGGGGTAAATATTCTTAAACAAATTTAAAATGGTAGCGTAGTAACATTTTTATTAATTTAGAAAAAAAAATTCTTAGATGAGATGATAGCTGATATTTTAGCTGAGAAATTATTTTATATTTTAGTGTAATAATAAATATGTTTTTAAAATGTTATTGGATAATGTTACAAAACACTTACTCCTGTTCAATATTTCTTGTATACCAAACAAAACACGTTGAACACATTCTTCATAAGTAAATTTGTTTATATATTTTACTTAAACTTAAGTGTATTGCTTGTAATTACTTTTACTTTAAATTACCTGTATGTGAGTTTTGCACCAATAATAAACCGCCTTAAAGAAAACTAGAAACAAGCAATGCTGTCTATCAAGAAACCGAAAAGAATGACACCAATTTCTTTAGCATCGAACATAAAATCTGTGACTCCGAAATAATTTTTTCGGTGATTTCAAATTTGATTCTGACAACAATCGGATTCTGTAACATCCTTGAGTTTGCTAAAATACATACCGTTACGCTGTTAAACGATATGTGTTGTGAAATTTACAAGTGATCATTATCTCTACACCACACAGCTCAAAATAGTTAAATAAAATATACTTTATAACTACATAATAACATAATGTATTGTATAAGGATCGCCATAGTATATTAAGTTTTATGCTAGCTTACTAGACGATAGCTCCGAGTAATTATATTTGAAACTACTCAAGTTTAGTTTTAGCATAAACAGAATAGACTTTACTAGTGTATTCAATATTCTATGGTTTGTTTGAAGTAGAAATTTTCACCGTACTGATTGGCGTAGTTGAGACCGAAGTTATCAGGTGTTTCGGCACCGCCATCGTCGGCAAGATACTACTTAGATATTTCAAGGGAAACTTATTTGTTCGTCTAGCAGATTGTTCTTTATTTTACTTTGAATTACGACCATATATTACAACTGCAAATGTCTTGTGCATGGGTTAAACAGAGTAGTTCCTCTGCAGTAGTTACAACCTTTCAAACCGTCAATGATGTCTTCAATTTCAAGTTGGATTCATCCTCGTAGACTGATGTGATCTGAGAATGATGTTGAAGTGTGATTGTGATTTCATTGTTTTCTTAGCCAACAATTAATATTGTTGCTTCTTTCTATTGTTATTGTTCAGCTTCAGTTTAACTTCTTTGAGAAACTAGTTTCGTATGATGTTCACTATACTTTGTGTTTCCCATAATAAATTTTTCTCTGAGTTATTCTGGAGTTGTTAACTCCTTCCACTACTAGCTGATAGAGAGATTATTTATCTTCGGTTCATGTATATTCTTTCTATTCTATTAATTAATTCATTCATTAAACAGTTAGCAATTGATCGTATGATGAACTTTTTTGATTCCTTAATGTATAAACCTGAATTGCCCATGCTTGTATTCAACTACTTCAAAGACTACATCAAGCCAACGCTAATATGTATATCAGAATATATTCTTATGTCCATTCTCGATAAGCATACGTATACAAATACAAATTTGTCTAATACAAAAATTATTATATTTTTTATATTTATTTTATTTGACCTAATAAAATATGAGATATTTCGGATTGAAAAGTATTTTTAAAGGTGTGATAAAGTGCGTTGTAAAGTCCATTAGGTTGTCCCTTTTAAATGCAAATTAAGTTATTAATAAATACAATGACTATTAAAAGTTACATTAGTTGGTAAAAAACATATTCATGATGGCACTTTCGGTATGAATTATGCCATTCAAATAATTTCTGTAGATCTATAAAGTACGCAATGTTTTAGTGAATAAATAATTTTAATTATTCTAATTAAATTTAGTTAAAATTGTTTTTTTCTTTCATTCATGCTCGATTTTGACGTATTTTTCTTATTTCCTGTCTACTTATTGAGTATCTACTGTGGACCATAAATGAACGGGTATCAATTACTTTGGTATTCATTACAACACTGAACTGCTGGCAGTAGATAAGAAAAAATTGTTTCATTATTTGTTTATAATTTTTCATTAAAAAAAATTCGTTATTGAACGTAATTGAGCAGTAATTTAATTGAAAAAAATTATTGAAATGGAAAGAAATGCACCCGAATTGCAAAAATGGGGTTTCCCATTACAGGAGTTATATCGCATGGCTTTACAATTTTACAAACGTATACAAGAATTATAAATTAAATAAAAAGTAATCAAAATAAATATCCTTTTTCGTTTTTTTTTATTTTAGAAAATTCCGGAAAGGCAATTCATCTTTCCTATGAAGATAATCTCAAATTAATTGCATTTAAACAGCAGGCTTCTTGCGGACCTTTTAATCCAAAGGATGCACCGGCTCTGGGTGTTCTGGATGTAATTGGCAAAGACCGCCGTCTGCATTGGCAAATGTTAGGCAACATTAGCCGTGAACAGGCTATGGAAGGTTTTATAGATCTGTTGGATACAATGTGTAGTGCTTTTCGTCCGTATGTAGAAGCTGTGAAAAAAAATCGTGACGAAACCCTTAAAGAAGAACTTCGACGAATGGAACAAGAAAAATTAGAGAAAGAGAGAAAAGAACGCGAACAGCAAGAACTCCTAGAGGAGGGTTATAAAGAAGAAATGCAAAGGCGACTGTTACAGGATGCGCTGAACAAGCAAACATATCAACAGTTTAAGGTAAGGAATATAATAAAAATCATTAAGAGTATGTGGGTCAATGAGCTATTAAGTGGATGATGTTAGAGGTATTATTTCTTTTACCCATTTTTAAATAATTATTCACTACTTATGACCTAATTAAATCTGTTCATGGTTTGGAATTCTAAAATACAAGTAATGATAATGTATATTTATAATCATGTAAATAGTCGTAAGTCAAATACTATCTGAGTTTACAGAAGTATTGGCAGATTATCAAATGAGAAATGGTTGTGAGAAATATAATATGTTTGCGGAGTGAAATTCTTTATAAATTAACATATGGTGTTTTGAATTTTCTTAATTAATTTTGCCACTTGTATCAGAGTTTTACATCAAAACTATCGTCGGTTACAATAACAAGCAATTACTGAAAAGGTTTTATTTTCTTTGTTTAGGCTGATAATAATGCTATAAGATTTTAAATTGGTTAATAACTGGGTTTTTTAAATCACATTACAAAAACAGGCCAGCCGTTTTATAACTTTCAAAGCTATATTCACATACAGTATGATAGGTGTAATGAGGCACACAACATAACATCTTTTGTAGGTATTTATTTCATTGTTAAGCAGCAAAAATTGTATGAAATTTAAATAATAGAGCCAATAATGTGAAAATGCACATTTTAAATAATTTACTAATCACTGTTAAGGTTGCTTGGCTCATTTACAGATTTGTTTTCTTGTTCCACATTAAGACTTTAAATGTACTCTAACATAAACCTAACATACATATTTCCTGAATTTATAAGATATAATTATATTAATATAAATTACATAAATATTATATTAAATTTGTATAAAGTTTTAACATTTTAATTGGCTTTCATTTCGTTTTATGCTGTTTTAAAGAAAGTCTTAAAATTGAAATTGAGTTTTGACTAAAAGATAGATATTTTAAATTTGGAAATATTTAGTTTCATATCTCAAATCGACTTTAAAAAAACGGCATTTCTATTATTCATACTTAAATTACAACAATTTCTCAACAACCTTACATGTACGTTTTAGCTTTTGTAATGCCTAAACACAGGATTAAACGACTTAGGAATATGTTGTGCATTCAACTTAAAAGAAATAATGGAATTTCTTATTAATTATTGCAATTTTTATCATTTTTCTTTTAATTTTAACACTCGTTTTATGCTTTAGACATTTTTCATATGAGAGGAAAGTTTCTTATTATTTACGAATTTATTTATGTTATAAAATAAACTGACAGAATATCAATGATAAAATGTTAATGTAAAAGCTGTAAGTCACACTTTACCTTACTTTACAAGCTTTGGTACTAAGACGCCAAAATGCTTAAACCACATTTATTGAAATTAAAGACATCATGTTTTCTTCTGTCACATTTTTTCATTTTATTAGCAGCCATCACATGCTTTAAAATCTAATAATATTAATGTTTAATAAGTATGATGTTTTTGAAACTTTTGTACTATTTTTATTTGGTATTTAAAGTTGCTTTTCATATGACATTATATTACTCTGCATAGTAATTTTTTAATTATACATTGAATTGAATTGTTTATATCAGTAATATTTATTGGTTTGCAGGAATATGCTGAGAAACAATTTCCGGGCAATCCGGAACAACAGGCTGTACTTATACATCAATTACAGCAAGAGCATTATCATCAATATATGCAGCAATTGCATATGCAAAATCATAATACGAATCTTACAAACAATAATATATCGTCTTACGAAAGTGGCGATGGCGCAGAAACAGTTTCAAATTCTAAACAACAGAATGAAAACGATTTGAGTAAGGAATTGGAAAAATTGTCAATAGGCAATATGCAACAACAACAACAACAACAACAGCACTATGATGAACATCAACAACTACAGACTCATAATAATGACGACGATGATGACTATGTATTAATACAACCAGCAAAAATATGGACTCGGCCAGATATTGCAGTTTTTAAAGCGGAGGTATCGGCTGGTGATGGCGATGGTGTAATAACTATTGGTCATGGCGATACGGTAACAGTAAGTTATTGAAACATATCGCTAATACATAAGATAAGTTAATTCCAAGGAATTCTAATGATTTATTTATATTCGAATAAAGGTGCGTGTACCCACTAATGTTAATGGAAAATCAATATTTTGGGAATTTGCCACGGATAACTATGACATAGGCTTCGGCATTTACTTTGAATGGAGCAAACCTTTAACACAAGAAGTTACTGTTCATGTTAGCGACAGCGATGACGACGACGAATTTCTGGATGAAGATTATTTATCAACAAATGAAGATTTAGAATGTGGTTCATTAGCAAATGATCGCAGTAGTCTAACGTGTAATTCCTCTTTAAAGCCACCAATCTCAATAATAGTACCAATTTATCGTCGAGAATGCTTTAATGAGGTTTATGTAGGGTCACACATTTATCCTGGCGAAGGTGTTTACCTATTGAAATTTGACAATAGCTATAGTATATGGCGTTCAAAAACACTATACTATCGAGTTTATTACGAGCGTTGAAATTTTTTTAACTGAATTTCATAAGAAACATTTTTTTATGATTTTTATTCCCTTAGAGTTTCATTATGTATTATTGACTAATATTTATTACTGTAATATGTACTTTTATGTTTAATAAATAAGAAAACATTTATAAATGTATCGAGTGTAACAAAAACAATAAAAAAATATTGTAATATTTGTATTTGTAATGTATGACATTACTTTTCAACTTTATATTTACATGTTAAATATAATGTTTATTAATTAGCTCCTATGTGGCTGTATCCACTTGCATTTTATACTTGCAGATGTTACATCGTTTATTAGGGATTGGCCGAGGGCTGCTTTACCTTTAATATCTATATTATTATAGTCCCACCTTAAACAGGATTTATCTTTTAATATTTGCTCTATGCCATTCCAGGCTATCATAACGCCATTATCGGAACAATATTTTTTGGACGGACGATAAGTCTTACATTCAAATTGTTCTGATAAATAGGAAATATCGTTATATATAGTGTCGTTATTTGCTACTCCTCCCGAAACGACAAGAGAACGTTGGGATGATCCAAATAAATTACGTTCTATACAAAATTCTAAAGCTCTTTGAGTACGATTCATTAGATGTCGACTTACAGCATTTAAAAGACCTGCGCAAAAATCTGGATAATTTGAAATAACGGAATCTGCAGGACAACCTAAATATTAGAAATATAAACCTTTAGGAAAATATAGATTAAATAATTAATTAATTTATTATAATTTTTTTTCTTCATACCTTCC
>QOCX01000119.1:450183-461543 GCA_005959815.1 Sarcophaga bullata
TTTGATAGCTCTAAAAGAATTATTTTTTATACCAGCAAAGCTAAAATTGCAATCCCGCATACGGGCCAAAGGCAAAGGAAATTCAAAGGCATTGGGATTTATGGCATTTTTAGCAGCATCTTCTACAATTCGGCCTCCATTCCATGTACTATATTTTGGATTTATATAAAGCCTCAAACGCCTTGCAATTTTATCGAATGCTTCACCGGGTGCATCGTCTAAGCTTTCACCCAAAAGTAGAAAGTCATCAGCATTTTTTACGAAACACAATTGACTATGACCACCGCTTATCAGGAGGCATAAAAATGGATATGGTATATCAAATTCCATGCGAGCCTGTAGAGCATGGGCTTTCATGTGATGTACCGGAATTAAAGGTTTATTTAAACGACGGCCAACATAACGGGCAAAACGTAAGCCAACTAATAAACTTAAAGGAAGACCTAAAATATTTCTTATTTTAATTTATTTGATGAAACTGTGTATCCTCTCTGTTACCTGGTCGTGTTGTTACTGCAATAGCGTCTATTTCATCAGCTGTAAGCTTCGATTCTTGGAGGCAACGTTCAAATGTATTTGCAATTATTGAGCGATGGAGATCTTGGGCCCGAGGTGGAATTATACCGCCATAACTGTAAAATAAAGAAAATAATAATTTCAATAAGGAACATTAAAACCCTGGTTCCTGAATATAATATAACTATATTGTTATGGGCTCTATTTTTCACAGATACCTATCTTTAAATTTAAATAAATATATGTGTAAGATATAATCGAAATTTCTTTATTCGCTGGGAAAACCTATTGTCTAAATGCAGTGCAGTGTCCAATTTCCATAAATCAGAAAAATTTCACCGATTTTATAGGTGTCATATTGGCATTGAGGATAGCTGTGTTTCAAATTGTGGCATCTCGGTAGAAATTCCACATCACATCCACATGAGTAACACATAGCGCCGTCCTGTTGAAGCCACAAGTCGTTGGTATCCAGATCAACAAAAAAAAAGCAATCTAACAAGAATAGAATACCGTCCGTCTAATCATTGATTGTAAAACTGTTGACAATTCTAATAATCTTAAATAATATCTAGTAGAAAATTAGTCAACTCAGTGATCCAGGTGTGCTAAATTAATAGCCGGTTTCTTATTATTTCTTTTGTTACACTGCATGGACCCTGGAGTTCAACTTCCGAAACAAAGGAGTTCGTACTGTTCTGAATCCAAGAAAGAAGATAATGGAAGCAATAAAATGGGTTATCAAACCCCGTTGAAAATTGCTCACTATTTAACACACTGTCTGGGATAGTTCAGGGATGTACACATACGAGTGATCGAGGAATGGACGGGCCTTACACCCTCACCGATATATTGTCTCCGACATAACGTAAGTAACGCAAAAATTAGAAGTTTTCAAAAGAAAGACCTATTTCAAAAACGCTACGGATAAGTTATACAAAGTAGTGTCCCTATTGAATAGGAGACGTGAACCATTGTTGTCGGCAAACATTTCTAATGCACTTTCATAATAAAGAACTTCTTCAAAAAAAAAAAAAAATGGAAAGGCTGGTTAGNNNTCTGTATAAAACAGAGTTAAGTTGCTTAAATATTCTTATTATAAATCCAAAGCGGAGGTTGCGGAACGACTGCTATGCGGCGTGATTACAACTTTCAACACCGAAAGAATGCTTATTGCCGGTGCAGTGATGCTAGTTTCCGTTCGTAACATCCAAAGAGTCTTTAATAATGTTAAGCTTTTCGAGCTTAGAATTTTTAAAATCATTGGATATTAGTTATCCCTTTACGACTTTCTTGATTATAGGTAAGCCTGTTGTTGACCAGGATGGTTTCGGCTAACTACGAAACTCCGCATGTATATATGTATATGATTTGTCTATATATATATATATATGTCTATATATATATATATATGTCTAATATTTTATTTATTTTTTATTTTTTATATATATATATATATATATATGATTTATTCACGGGCCTTATGTTATACCTATTGCGAACGAAATTAATTTTGCTTCGGCCGTGTATGATAATATCGACTGGGATCCATACTGTGGAAGTAACTAGATGGTGTGAACAAAGCCGACTTAGTGTAAATGCAACAAAAAGTATTTATGTCTGATCTAACATTCAAGCGAACATGGTCAAAGTCCTCAGTATTATTCTCTTCTGCAGAAGGGCACATGGTATAACCTCTGATCTCACAAATATTTGTTATTGGACAGACAGGTCATGTACTCAGGATGGTTCCATCGATAAAAAATTCGTCGTCCAGACCTTTAATAATTTGTCAACTACGAATTTACCCAAAATACAACAGAATGGAGATCTACCGAAATCATATTCAAACTGAGGTATCTTAAACTGGTTAATTACATTGCAGATAGTAAAGCAGTTTCGACACTCTATTAATGATATAGCCAGACGTTTTATGTTGAACTTTGCCAGGACGCATGGATACGCCGATATTAAGGCCATCTAGTAGTTGGATTGACAGCAAAAGTACCAGATATTCTGCTTCGCTATGGTTGTGGTTGATTATGTGCTTAGCAAAAATCATGCCAGGTGATCCAGATAAAGTACTTGTGCTACAATAAGTTAGATTTCGCTTCATTATGACCTCTATCATCTTCACTGTTTAGTATTCATAAAAGTTAGCTAAGAAACTTTCAAGCTTCGGTTCAATGTAGTTGATACGTTGATACGTAATCAGATTCATTTTTACTGAAAGAGAAGTGGAGGTTAGATGTCTTCGTTTTAGGTTTATTGGAACTTCTTTACCCTTCGATCTTGAAGGGAGTCGTAATGCGCAATCAGCTTAATCCCTGTCGATACCTATGTACATATACGAACATATGTACGTATGCTAGATATCTGAAACCTAGATATGAATTGGACAAAGTTGAGTTTACAGTACACTCCAATTTATAGAAAAAAAGTTTAAACCTCTCATCCTGTAGGGATATCATACTGAGACAAAAGCAAAAGCCGGGTTTACTTCCCTGTCTTTACTCTAGGGAATCTGACACTTTAATATAGCACTGTATGTCAATGTTTTTTACGTTTGTTTAATTAATTCGATCACTCACCGAATATGAAAACTTTGTTGTGAATTTAATACGTTTGCCAACACTTTATTTTCTCCATTTTCATCATGACGAACTATCGCGATGCCGGTATCATCACAAGAAGTCTCAATGCCTAAAACACTAATTTTTCTATGCAGAAGCATTGCAATGGATTTGAATGATTTGTTGTAGATTAATTTATTACATTTCTGCAACATTTTTTTCTATTACTTTCAACCACAAATTAATAAAAAATTAATGTACTGTAGAAACAACAGAGAATTCGATCCACCACAGGTTTCAAACGACGTAACAAAACACTGAATATATAAAACAGCTGAATAACAGCTGTTATTTTTTAGCTTACACGTAGAGAAATCACCATAAGAAACTATGAAAGTACCTAAGATACAAACATTCCTCGCTTCCTGACAACGTTCAAAATAAAAGGTACAGATAAATCAGTAAGAGAGTGTAGAAATAAAAGTTATAGATAAATCAGTAAGAGAGTGTAGACTCAAATTTCTGTATACATAATTAGACATTTTTTATAGTAATTTATATGAGTTAAAAATAAACTGACAAAAGAAAAATGTTTTTAATCATTCCATATTTAAAATAATGAATTATTTTATATTTTCTTTTATACATTTCATTTATAAAAAACGTAAACTGCAAACACCGTTCATAGTATCAGTAAAGTTTATTAAACAATGAAAAGCAAAAATAAAATTCAAGGAATGACAATATTAAGTAGTATACGGTGTTCTAACATTCCAATAAAATAATTCCATTGGATGTAGTATGGTTACCTTGTAATCAATTCAAATAATCATTAACTTTGTATTCATTCATACATTTCATCTAACGTCGAACATTAATTACTAATGTATAGATGCACAGTGAACCTTTCATCAATCGCCAGTTCGGGTTATAGATACAACAGAATCTTAAATTAATAATCTTCTACCATTCTGCACAATGAAGTTGTCATATATCGGTTCTAGCATCCTAAACTGTTAGCGAAAAAAGATTTTTCCCGGCACCATTAATGCCAGTATTCATTATAGTTTGTAAAAATGTTCAAATAATTACATAAATTATTTGGTATTGATCGCGGGGATAAATAATTTACTTTTAACATTTTATTAAATTAGATTCAAAAAGTAAATGAAATTTCGTAGCGGAATTGTGTTGGGTGCGAGGATCTGAATAGTAGTTATGAACTGAAAACATTCGCCTTCATTTCCGATATAAGACTGAACACTCAATAGGTGTCTTCTACGAATATAGTACATTGTGTTTGCAACAACAGAAAGATAGTAATGGAGGTAAGAAGGAAGAGTAGTATGCTGCGACAAATTTTATTTTTGAAACATTGCAACCTTCGTCTCTTTTTTTTTCGAGATTTGTTTTATAATTCTCACTTTCTTTTTCTATTGCGGTTAATCATATCTAATTAGTGCCAACAATCATTTTTTAATTAAAATATAAACAATTTAAATTTTTTTAATGAGCAAAGGAAACTTCAAATTTTGGATTTTTTATTATTTCTTGGTTTTTAATGCTTTATTATAATATCTGAAATCAATAATTACAATGTCTAAAACTAAAATATAATGTAAAAATTGATAATTGTATATATAAAAATATGTTTTATTTTTACTATATTTTATTATTTATGATTAATATATTTTAATATAGTTTTTTATTTAAATTAAAAAAAATGCAGTAGTTCATTGCAACGAACTAGAATCATTTTTCTTTTCCTTTTCACTTGTATATCTTTTCTTTATGCACGTTTTGTGTTTCATTTTTCAGATTACTTTTTAATATTTATTATTTACTAAATTTAACACCTTGTCCTAGCCAAAGCATTACTTTAGAAAAGATAAGAGGGGAGAAGAGAGAGAATGATGGTAGATAGAGTGTATTATTATAAAAAAAATGTATACTTCAGTTAACAATAAAATCTTTATAGAAAAATTTGTTGGTATAAATGTTATATAAAAAGGAAACAAATAGAAAAAACTGAAATGATATTAATTTTATAGAAACTTGAATGATCAATACTAAGTTATAATGTTGTTTTGTTTTTTTTATTTTTACTTTTTTTCCGTTTTATTACTTTCATTCAATTTTTAATTTAAATGTAGATATTATTTTCCATTACAATTAAAGATAAATTATTGTTACTGCAGTGTAATAGTTTTTTTTTAAATATTAATTTTATTTTTTATCATTTGTTATTCTAGAAAATAGTTTAACATTATTAAAAATGTTGGTGTTCTTTTATTATAATTTAAGACTTTGTTTTAAAAATGTTTAACTGGTTCATTTTTCTTTTGAAATTAAGCCGCAACTTTAAATTATTCTTCAATTTCATTCATTTTTGCTTTTTATTTATTATTATAAATGAATTTTAATGCTTTTAATTTTATTTAGTTATTTTATTATTTTCTTTTCCTTTATAAGCCAATATCTTGGTATGTTTATTTGTATTTTAGAAATTGTTGATTGCGTGTACTGGTTATGTTGCTTTCAATAAATTATAATACACACAAAAATTATAAGAATTTGCATTTCCTTTTCTTTGTGGGTTCTGGTGGTTCCAACGCAGCTAAAATTGCTTCATCAAAGACATTTTTAAGACCTTTCTGCAATATTTTTAAACAATTTTTTGTTTTTCATTAGTATTATGTTTATTTAAAAATAAAGCACAAAATATTTACAAATACTACACAACATATGAAATTTACACAAATATGAAACATATTAAATATTCTCCACGCTCAAATACATTATATTATGAGCATTAATCTCTAAATAAATACGAATCGTTTTACATATGTTTCGTTTTAATTCGAAATGCCATGGTGAATTGTTTAAAACATTCGAAAGGGAAAGGTTAGGTTCAGTAAAGATGACCTATAATGACCTATAATGTACTGAACGTCTTATTTCAAATATAAACATTAACTGTATGCATACGGAAAGACAACAATCATAATAGCTCTCAGACTGACCATAATTAACTTCCAAAGGATAGGGAAGAGACCTCACGTTGAAAAAGTATTTTCTATAAGAAACCACTCTGTAGTTTCCGAATGCCTATAACGATTTACGATTGTGCAACGTTACGTATCAATTAATATCTATAACCTTTAAAAGACGAAAAACCATACCGCTAAATTGAATTGAATATAAAACATATTATATATAATATATGGATATAAATGAGTTCTTTAAATACACAGAACGGACATTATTATGTGCATAGAATCCGATCTAGGAGTTGAAAACTCGATACGATCTGAAAAAGCGATTATGCATATCCAAAAAAAATAAATTATAATTGTCATGACCGTAAATCGCTGTAACATTTTTCTTTGGTTCGAAAGTCTTATTTTTGAAGGAGTCTAGATTATTAATAAATTACCTACACGTATGTGACATATGCTATAGACTTGACAGTATTTTTATGTAGACAATGTATGTTATTATGAATAAATAATAATAAGGACGATTTAATTAAATTAAACTCGTAAACAGTTTAAGTTTATAAACAGAAATTTAAGTGGACCTAGGAACTTACTTGTGTTAAAGCTGAACATTCAACGTATTTGACAGCCTTCAATTCTTTAGCCAACTTTTCTCCCATTTCAATTCCAATGGGCTTTTGCTTATTTTTAGCCAATTTTTCCAAAGTACTGGTTTCATCGCGTAAATCAATCTGTGTTCCCACCAATAAAAAAGGTGTCTTTTGACAATGATGTGTTATTTCGGGCACCCACTGTTCAATAAAAATAATTCAAATTAAAAATATGTGAATTAAACGCATTAACGTGTAGACTTGCCTTTTCTTTTACATTTTCGAATGAACTAGGACTGACAACTGAAAAACAAACCAAAAACACATCTGTTTGTGGATATGATAGAGGACGTAAGCGATCATAATCCTCCTGACCAGCTGTATCAAATAAACCCAATGTGTATGGCTCTCCACCAATCATAACCGTTACGGCGTAATTATCAAATACGGTGGGTACATACTCCGATGGAAACTTATTTGTAGTATAAGAAATAAGCAAGCATGTCTTACCAACTGCGCCGTCACCAACAACAACACACTTTATAGTCTGCATTGTCTTTGATTAAGCTAAAAGTACAAAGAAATATTGTTACCAAATATGTCTTACACACTAAACGAATGAAAAAATTGTTTGTTATTATTCATTACTGAATTTAGATGCATTTTCTATATACATATCTATGTGTTATAAGCCTACATATGCATATAGATAACTATATGCGATATACATATACATATGTACATATATGCATTTATCATTTAAAACTTTTCCCTTTTTAATCCTGTCTATATTCTATACTCTATTTATAACATAGGAAGCATTACACAAAATAAAGTTATAAACATAAAATGAAACAAAAGTAAAATTCAGATAAAAAGAAAGAAGCAGTGACTAACTGCCACTGCTTCTAAACATTCGCTTGTGAGCAAAAGTAAGATTTTATCTTCATTAAATACATTTTTTGTTGTTATTCTTTTATCTTTCGATGACATTGTAGGGAGTGCCACGAGCAAACACACCCCACTATTTTTATGCATAACATTTAAAATTTACTCTTCGATAAAAAGGAAGACACAATGCAAACTTTTTATGAAGAATTAGAGAAAATTATAACGAAAATTCGTATAATTGTTGATCCAGTAGGGACTGCGAACTGCCTGATCGAGAGAATATAGTAAATTTTCTAAAAATTAAACGTCGAAGATAAGCAGGGCATTTTGAGCGGACCGCGGAGAACGATTTTAAACTATGAAATAATATGTGCTGGACAAATCAGACGGAAACGAGGAAAAATTAATTAAAATTAAAACTGAATTCGAGATGATGTAAGATGAATGTAACAAAACAAACTCCCTGCCTTTATTTGTTGGTATATTAACCAATAAATTGTCGACATGCTACATAAGACAGCAAAGAGAAAACTTAAAAAGGAATTTTTTTTCTTTTAATATACGAGTTTTGAAAAGAATTTTTAATTTACACACATACACATACATAATTGGCCATTACAACCCTTCAGTCAGGATTAGGGAATAGCTTCTCACACCACTTATTTTGTGTTTGTTAATTGGTGGGATCTTCTGTTTAAAGCCAACTCCGAACGACAGATTTCCAAGAAACTTTTCAATTTTTAATTATTACTTTTATACAAATGTTTATCCTAAGGATATAATGCAGAACAAGCAGATACTTTAAAATCTTTTGCTTATCGGTTAATAATTAAATTTTTATTCACCATTCGAAAAACAAGTAAATTTAAATATTTTTTAATGTACTATATTGTAGAACTCTGAGGCAAAAAAACTTAAACATGATTTAGTAGATTTTTTGGTATTTATTATTCACCTTCCAGTCAAAATAAAAAACTTGTATAAAAACAACTTTAAAATATTTGAGATCTACGCAACTTTTCGTACTATTTTATTTGTAGAACTAACGTACTCATACGACATAACCTGTATACCTATTCATATATGTATTTTCATATGATATTTTAGCCCGAATTAACAAAGATCATACTTTGAAATTGATTTTGATTTACAGGTAAACTTATGAAAATTATGTTACCATAGGTATTTTTTATGCACTTACAAAGCTTGGTAACACTTGATAAATTAGAATATATTAGAATACCTAAGGAATGAGTTTTGAAAAAACTATTGTTTCAAGTTGCAATAAATTTAAACAAATGGGAAACAGAAAAGAAAATATTGTTAGTCAACTTAAAATTATTTTATAAATGTATGAAAACAAGAAATAATTTCGAACAACTATTGTCACGTAGTAATAATACTGAAATTTTGGTCTCGAAGCCGGAACTCGGAACTGCAAGTTTTTTTAATTATCTCTGTAGGTATATGAAAACTATAACGAAACTGGAATTTCTTTTAATTATCCCTGTAGAACAAAAAGCATTGTTAGATTCTTATCTCTTTCGCCACGGCGCATCAGTACCACACTTTGTAACTTTTCACGTCGGTGTGACTGACCATATTGTGTGAAGTGAACAAATAAATGCCTGTCGTGTATATGCGGCATCGCCCTCTGTGGGACAATAAAGGACTGCCGTATGTACATGACGTCAGTCCCTGTGAAGCACCAAGTGACTGTCAGCAACGGCAACCGTCACGTAAGAGTTACTATCTAAAAAAAAATAAGTTTTTGATCATATTTTTTTTTTACTATTTTATGGAACAAAATATTATTCTAGAGAATAATTAATTCCATTGAACGTTGATATAGCGCAGGGAAGAATTTTTTGTTCATTCTCTCTCAATTTTTTATATTTGACGAGACGAAGAACGCAGAAATTCTATTAGCTCGTATTACCAAAATCATAAGTCTTGAATTTTAAATCGACGTTTGAAACTCTATTAAAAATACTATTCGTTATGGTAGTGCAAATGCATACTGTGAGCATCATAAAGTGTATATCAAAATTGTTCATAATTAAGTTTATAGTTCCAAAATTAAAAAAAAATATATATAAAACCGTACGAAAGAAATTGAGCAAAGAATGTTTACTTTTCGTTTTGCTAATATTACGGCATCCAACCGCCAAGGCGGGTAATTTCCAAAGTTGTTCGTATATTTGCAGTTTCTCCGAATTTAACGATCAAAATGCTGTCACAATAAGGTATAAAGGCTCATTCAGTTCCTTAAAAGTGGACTTAGGGTAAGATTCACGCTTTGTCGATTGGACTTTAAGTAGAAAAGTACTACAAGATTTTTTCTTTTTTTGTAAGCTTAGTTTCATACGATACCAATAAAGTTTCATTTGTTGTGTTATAAACTTTAACCCACACTTTATTTTGTCGCTCAGAGTCAATACATACAATATACCATATAGTCGTAAAAAAAGAATACATTATTGCCAAGTTCTGTATTCATTCATATTGCACACATATAAATGAGGTTACCGTACAATATCATTTTTATAAGAATGCAGTCGCGCCCTACAGCCATATAAAGACAGACGGATGTACAATTGTACATTGCATATACATAAATGCATAATTAAGATTACATGATACATGTAAAAAACAGAGATTTAATTGCAGAAGAGATAGCGTTGGTGATTACAATATTTTCTTTTCACATTTCTGCACCATTTTCACTTTGACATATATCTAGACATTACAACTCCGAAACTTTTGTTTTATGACTCAATTACTGTTAGTGCCCACATTTTTTACGGGGAAATTATTGTGTGATAACGTGATAAGAATTATTAACTTACCTGCCAATCATTATGGTTAAAAAAATAGAGAAAACAAAAAAAAGTAAAAACGAAAAAACAAATATTCATTCATTCATTCATGTATCGCTAGACATACACTTCAATAAAATAACAAAATATATACACATAAGAATATATACATTATATATCCCATTTACAAGTGTTTGCAGTTTCTTCTTAAAATATACTGTCTGTCAGGCTGTCCAAACGTAAGAGGTTCATATATGTGTATATACCGCACTTACATTGGGATACAGGGTAGAAAAAATAAGTTTTTTTCAGTGTTTTCATCAAGTTGCGCCATAACAAAGTCATTGATTTCCAAACTTGTTTTTAGGAATTTAGCACAAGAATAAAGTAAATTCCGAATGCTAAAATCATGACTACACCAACTAAACACCACGCAATCACACAAACTCACAGACGAATGGCATATACAAGGTAGTGGCGTTAGCAGCTCGAAATATTTACACAAAAATTATTTTTATGGATTAGTTGGTTTACGCGTTAGTTGACTTGATTGGTTATTTTCCTAGCCCATGATCATACCTCTATTGCTGTGTCCCTTACTTCTATTTGACTTTTGAAATGAGTATCCACAATTTAGTAACCCAAACGGGAAATAGACACACATAAACGACAAAATCACTGACTAAATTAAGCGAATTCTATCAAAAGTTCAGCTGCTTTTCAGCTTTAATATTTAAAGTTGCCATAAGAACATAAGTAAATACGCATTTTTCTTTTTTTTTTATAAATATGTAGGCGACATATTCCCCACACTCCGTTTGGACGAAAAACATCATTTATTTCATTCTATATTTCTCTTTGTTGCACTGCTTCGCCGACTTCATCATCTCGTCGTTACTTCTCTGCCTTCGTTTCAAAGTTTTTTCTACACATCGTCTGAACTTTTCACTTTAGAATTTTCTTTTTTTGCAT
>QOCX01000119.1:461558-484386 GCA_005959815.1 Sarcophaga bullata
TGTCACTTACTTTTTAAATATATACTTAAGCCACTTTTTATTGCCAATATTTTTTAATATTTATTTATAAAAAATACATTAATTTACTTACATTTTTAACAAGAAATTTTATGGGTTGGGCAGATCAGCTCGTATTCACAAAAAAAATTTCCTTCTATAAATTTTCTTTCTGCTGTTCTTTGCTTTGTGCTTCTTGATTATGACTAACAGAAACTCACCTCCAAACGTTGTGGTCAATTAAGGTGCAGAGTTGATTATATTTTCCTCCTATTACTAGAGTTGCAATCAGAATGTTTACATACTTATACAATTGTTGTATAACGATTAAGATGTACAAGTCGCAATGTCTAAGGACCGCATTACAAATGATTACGTTAATTAATTCTCTAAATAAAAAAATAGAAATTTATATTCCCAGAGCTTCTACAAAAATGTTAGCTAAATAAAGTTGTTTTAACAACAGAACAAATCAACAAAAATTAAGTTTTGAATAAATATTCAATCGGCGAAATTGTTTTTTGGAATGACAAATACCTTACTTTGACTCTCTTTTAATTATTTTCTAACTGAATCAATCAAGAACTGGAAAATAGTTATACTTAAGTGCCGGATGAGGGGATAAAAAAGGAGTGAAAAAAAAGGAGAGGAAGTAGGGAAGAGAGAATAGGAAGCGGAGGAATTACGCAGACCAACAAACAGAACATACAAAGCAGAGCCCGACTACTCTAATGAAGCCCTAACACCTCTTAGCCAGCTTAACCTAATGAATCTATGGAGAGCCTTGTGTCGGCTCTCGACACAGAATTTAAACCTTCAAAGATGACCTTGCCAAGGGTCTTCAACCTCAACCTACTAAGGGCTGGACAGTTACAGAGGAGGTGTTCGATAGTTTCCAATTCCTCTTCATCGCAACATACCCTGCAATAGTCCAGCTGGTATCTATTCCAGATGCTTGTCTGCGACCTAATCTAGCAGTCCCCCGCAATAAACCCAATAACCAACCTTAAGCTGGACTTATCCAAGCCCAGCAACCAATCTATTCTTAACTTATGTACGCGTTGGTAATATTTATTCATCAACTTGGCTATTATGTGTAAGTATTATATTCCAACACAATAACAAAAAAAGGCTAAGACTTTTAAAAACTCAATTTAAAATTTTTATAAATTAGTTGTAGTTCAATAATATCAGCTGTGAGCTTTTCTTATTATAATAGAGAATGGTGTATACTTAAGTCGAAATAACATTAATAAAACTTAAGGTAAAAATTCAATAACTTTTACCCCTATTTGCGAATTAAATTTTAATAGAAAAGATATAGATGTCTAAAAAATGTAAAAATGTAAAAAATAAAATTATACTATTTAGATTTTGACATCAATTTTAAATTGACTAAATTTCGGTATAACAATAGATAATTATTTTCATAATAATAATTATTTCCAGCTCAAAACAACATTATAAAATTATATATTTATTTATTTGATTGCTATGATTATACCCGGTTGCAACTTTTGAATATTTGTAATATTCATATCGCTAACAAGAATGATCCACTTTTATACAACTGTTCGTTGAGAACTAAAAATATAAATAGAGAGGAGAGAATGTCATTGTTGAAAAAGAAAAATAATTCAAATAAAAACAATGACAGCTGAGAATTCAATCAATCTTTTGTTGCAATAGAAAAAGTACACAAATAAATAAATATTTAATTTAAAGTATTATTTTATCTGAAACTTCAAAAATTAAATGGAATGTTATAAAAAGACAATGTCGGGGATAATAGATAAAAGGTAAAAAGTCAAAGGGGATGAGGCAATTTGATTATATGTGTTTATATGATTAACAGTGGGACATAATAATCAAAATTCGCTACCTAAATTAAAGTCGCAGTAATCATATGATTGTTTTTTAGGAAACGGAGCCGCGAAGATGATGTCTTATGTGAGTCAACACCTTTGTCTAAACGTATAAACAACTTGCATTTGTCCAATTTTGAAGAGGCTCAACATTACAATCAACACCTGCAATCGAATGGTCACTATAGCAATAATAACAATCATTTGCAACATTTAGCCAAAGATGTTATAACCGCATCATCAGCAGAAGTGTCTGCCTTTAAGCCCTTGACTGCCTATGGAATCGAAAAGAATTTATACGAACCAGAGTTGAACGAATCTCAGAATCCTTTTTATTACCTCAAAAACAAATTGCTGCATGACTTGCACTTGGAACGTCTTAAGAGATGTACGCTTTAAACAATACATACATTTAAATTAAATTTGCACTATGGTATTTCAGATCCTAATCAGAATTGGCGATTAATAAATTTGATTTAATGGAATACAAATATACGTAAATTTATATATACTTATTTAAGTTTTCTTTTTCTGTATTTATTATAGAGCTATATATATATGAAAATATCTTAATAAACTATTAAAAAATTAATAATAAAATAAGTGTAAATTAAAGTGAAATAATAATAATCGATTTGTAACTAACTAAACAAATAATATGTTTTATAAAATTAAATGCTTCACATGTGATGCATAATAATGGAAAAAAGCAAAAAGATATTGTTCGGTATTGCAGAACATATTGATGGTAAAGCTTTCGCATAACTGCAGTCATCGATACAAAGTCAATTATGGTCTAAAGGCTTTAAGCCGAACGTGGAAACAAAAGCAGATCTTATAAAAATTAAGAAATACGTAGTCTATTCTAATCACAAATAAATGAAATGAATTGTATGGAGGTGGACATTATTAACGTTTATGGCTAGGTCTCATTGGCAGCCTTGGATAAATATATGGTTGAAATATGATTTCATTTTTTTTTATATTTTCTGCCATGATATGTTCTCATTGTAATTGTAATAACTTTCTTCAAAACCGGATCTTAACTGCGCCAGAGTTGATGATGTCAGGTAGATGACTGTAAAGAACCCCATGAGCTCATGTCTGCCCATTGAACCTGTAAACAGCGTTGCCAGTAATTTATTTAAAAACCTTTTTATTTCTGAAAAACCTTGTTTTTACAAGAAAAAACTTGTTTTCTAGTCTAGTACGTCTGTTACTTGCTCTGTTAGTATTTCTTTGCGAACTTGCTTCATGTTATTATTATTGAATTTATTGGTGAAATTTTAAGTTGAAATTTTATGAAAAAACTTGTTTTATTAAAAAACAAATTTAATGAAAACTTTTTTTCATCTCAAAAAATTTGGAAAAAGGGAAAACTTAGCATATGGCAACGCTACCTGTAAATATCTGTTGGTGTAAATTCCTACAGGCCACCGTTAGTGATGATCGGTCTGTGATGAATGACGTGAGGTACCCGATCATTGTGGAATTTCCTTACACATTGTCTGATTTTTCAAAAATAGGATGATTCGGAAGATAGCAGACCGTTAGGACATATTTTGTTAAAGGTAGATTGTAATTTTTATATGAGGGAGAGGGACACCGATTTTAATCTTGTGGTACTTTGAGCTTTTTCCCTCTGAATTCAGCAAACTCTTGTCGCAAAGGAAATTGTCAAGTCCGCATTTTTATCACTAGTGGTGCTCAATTGTTCTACTATAAGATTCCCGGATCAATGTTAATGCTGGACGAGTAGAAGGTGTTGTCTCAAAGTTAACGATAGAATCGCTTCTAGCACCTTTACAATTATACCATAGACACCATAGAAGGTAAATGGAACGGCATGAGTTTCCAATGGCTGCCGATTTATGTATGACTGGACATTTTAGTGAAAACTGAATTCAATTTTGAATTAAATCGCTTTAATCAGTTTAGCTAGTTCTAAGTTATTTTATTACTATATACATATATACAGTGGTTGAAACGTATAATTCGACACTAGGAATGGAATTATACAGATACCGATGTTTCCACTTTTTAATTATAAGATTAAATGACGATGGGGAATTAGTTCGTAAAATTATTGATTGATGCCCTTCTACATACAGTTCATGCTATTTATTATTAAAAGGTGCCGTGAAAATCTTCAAGTTGAAAACAAACGTCGTATTGATCAAAAATTAAATGATTTTGATGAGCGGTGGATTAAATAAAAGCATATCTATTCACAAACGGCGAATGAATTGAAGAATATAGTTAAATCTGATTTGAAAAAAGATGGTTGTGCTGAGACAATTCGAAATATGTTAAGGAAGAATGATTTACATGGGTGGATAGCCAGGGAAAAAATACTTTATTAAAAAAAATTATTGCTCGGTTAAATTTTTGTAAGGAATATTTGTTAAAAGATTCTGACTTTTGGAACGCGGTAATTTTGCAAAAACTTGTTAAATTTAATTACTTGTAACCTTAAAATTTTTACAATAGGTACTCTTTACTGATGAAAGTAAATTTAACCTGCAAGGATCAGATGCAAAGCAGTACGTTTGGCATAAGGCAAATACTGAATTTTTGAATAACAATAATGGGATGGTCGGTAATGGATGTGTTTGTGAGGATGTGTGAGGATGTGTTTCAAGTGCAAAAGTAGTGAATTTCATTTTATGAATTGATTTCAATATATGGCTATTTTAAAACAAATTGCAAAACAAAGTGCAGGTAAGATAAACCAGCACACATCACGTTGCGATGCTGTGGCTTATACACAATTGCCAAAAATTACTCCAAACACCGGCACAGTTCTCAGATCTCGACATTAGTGAGTATGTTTAGGAAGAACTCACCCGTAAGCTCTGCAAATCCTTTTTCAACACAGTGGAGCAGTTGAAAGAAGGTATAACACGAGAATGGAACAATATAACCCCAGAATTTTACGCCACTCCCGTGTACTCGATACCTCAACGTCTAGAAGCAGTAATAATAGCAAAAAGTACTAAAACTGTACCTAAAATATTGAACTGTCCGATTATGCGTTTGCCGTTTCTTTTTCGGTTTTAAAGATATTTTTGAAAAAAAAACATGCTAAGAATTATACATTGTTTTAAAGCTTTTTTAATTATATACAAATCCGTATCAACATTTTATTGATTTTTTTATTTTCAATTGAAGTGCAAAAATCTACATTTGAATAATTGCATACGTATTGTCCAATTATACGTTTTAGCCACTGTATATTATTTATTCATTTTCAATCCATATATTTTAGCTTTTATAAAGCTATTCTAAATATCCTTTTAGTGTTTGAATTCTCGAATGAAATTAATTTTGTAATTAAATCGCTAACTGAATTTAGATTTGACCCAAAGTTTGAATTCCTTGTATCTTAACCATAACTGATAATTATGCAGACTATTCTACAGAAAATTTCTCGCGATAGACATGTTTTACGTACGAAAGAAGAAAACCTTTACAACTATAGATATTATTGATATAGAAAAACAATTATTTATGATATTTTAAATTTGATAAATTGTTTGTTTTTGTTATTGAACATTTTTATTCTTTACCATATTTCAGTATCTGTCATTAAATACTTTAACGAACAGCCGATTCATTCGTTGATTTTTGTTGAGTTCTTTGTGTCAAATATTTCCCATTAATGAACACTGCCACTCACCAACAAAAAGCAATTGTTGCTTTTACAAATTTTGACAATCTTATTGAATTGTTGTTGTTTTAATTAATTATATTTTTAGTGTTTAACGTAAAAAAAATATATTGTTTCTTCACTATTACATTAAACAATAATTTATAGTATAAATGTTGTAAATTCCATATTTGTTATGCAATAAAGAATACTACCAGTGCCTTTTACTACATGAATACCATCAAAGTGCCAAAAATTATGCTGCACCAATACGAGGATCAGCAAAATCTTATTCTTCTGTAAACAACACAACAAAATAAAAATATATAGAAAACTATCACAAATTAGCACCCGGTAATGTTTATGCGAGTGTATCAAAAATAAATACAAAAATACTACATCCCGATGAAAATGAGTCCGTTTCGCAGCAAAAAGCCCAGGGTATTTCCTGTTAAGGTTATTACTTTCGATTCAGAATTAGAATTCGAATTGGAGCAGAGGGCCAGCGGTCAAGACCTTTTTGATTTGGTGTGTCGTACTATTGGTTTAAGGGAATATTGGTATTTCGGATTACAATATGTGGATACACGCTGCAATGTTACATGGTTGAAGATGGACAAAAAAGTCAAAGATCAGCGTATACAACTGCAACCCAATGGATTTTATGTCTTCAGTTTCTATGCGAAATATTTTCCCGAGAATGTTAGTGAGGAATTAATACAAGAGATCACACAACACTTATTCTTTTTGCAAGTTAAGCAAAGTATACTTTCTATGGATATTTATTGTCGGCCGGAAGCATCGGTTTTGTTGGCATCATATGCTGTTCACGTTCAATATGGTCCTTACGATTCTGAAACTTATAAAGATGGCATGCTGCAGGGAGTTGATTTACTGCCCAAAGGCGTAACAGATCAGTATCAAATGACACCGAAAATGTGGGAAGAGCGCATAAAGACCTGGTAAGTGCAATCAATCCATGTCATACATTATAGATTAATGTAACAGAGCTGGGTAATATATTTGGGTAATTATTTGTTTGGCCATTAACATTACCTCTGTTATCCTGTTAAAATTAAAGTTTTGAACTTCATTGTCAAATTTGACTTTATTTTTCACACATCTAATAATAGGAATCAAAAACTGACTTTTTGAGTTCTTATTATAGTCTTATTTTTGGATTATCTAGTTATTTCGTCATACGCTTTGTGAATAAAAATTTAATAAAAGTGATCCTTTATCTAAATTGTCTGTCTCAAATTATTAAGGTACATGGACCACGAACCGATGACTCGCGATGAAGTCGAAATGGAATATTTGAAAATTGCCCAAGACCTAGATATGTATGGGGTTAACTATTTTCCTATTACAGTAAGTAAACAATTTTCGTGCATTTTTATTTTCGTATAGATTTATAATAATATATTAACAATTTTTAAAACTCATATAAGGAATTCATTATTATGTTTTCTAAATGATTGAAACTTTCACAACTCAATTATTTTCTTTAAATAGGACATATATTAGATCAGTATAGGACATATATTTTACATATTTTTTTATTTTTACATATATATTAGATCAATCATTTTCTTTAAATAGGACATATATTAGATCAGTATGTATAAGAACTAATTTCATTATTTATTCGATTTTTTTTTTTTTGAATTTTAGAATAAAAACAAAACAAAACTTTGGCTTGGTGTGACTGCTGTTGGACTTAATATATATGACTATCACAATAAACTAACGCCTAAAACAACATTTCAATGGAATGAGATAAGACATGTCAGTTTCGATGATAAGAAGTTTACCATACGTTTAGTAGATGCAAAAGTTTCTAGTTTTATTTTTTATTCACAGGATTTACATATAAATAAAATGGTAAATTAATTTGCATTATAGTAATTCCTTCGAATAATCGTGTTTTGTTTATTGTTTAATCCTTAATAGATATTGGATCTTTGTAAAGGTAATCATGACTTGTACATGAGACGTCGGAAACCAGATACTATGGAAATACAACAAATGAAGGCACAAGCCAAGGAAGAGAAACAACGTCGACAAATTGAACGGACAAAATTTCTTAGGGAAAAGAAATTGCGCGAAAAGGCTGAGCAAGAGCGTTACGAACTAGAAAGTCGCTTAGAGCGTTTACAAGAGGACATGCGTATGGCTAGTGATGCTTTGGTAAATACAAGTAGATTTGTTGGAAATTTTCTTTAAACTGAAATTACAATTTTCATTTTCAGCGGCGTTCGGAGGAAACTAAAGAACTATATTTTGAAAAGAGTCGTGTTAACGAAGAACAAATGCAGTTGACAGAGTGTAAGGCAAATCATTTCAAAAGTGAAATGGATCGTTTACGGGAACGTCAAATGAAAATTGAACGTGAAAAAATGGAACTGGAAAAAAAGATTCGTGATGCTGATTTTTATGTACATCAACTCACTGTAGAAAAGGATAAACGTGAAGCAGAAGCTGAAAAGCTCAAAAAAGAACTAATTTGTGCCAAACTAGCCGAACGAGAAGCCACAGCTCGTTTACTTAATTTCCTAAATCGTGGTCGTAAAAATTCACAAGATAGTATTCTGCCACCGAACATAGCTGTTAATTCCTCATCTAGTTCCAGTAATAATATTGCTGACTCTATTAGTACTCCTTCTCTTACAAACAGTAATTCCACTGCCGATATAAATATATCAACTGGTGGTGTTGAACTAACCACCAACGAATTGAACAATTTAAACCAACGACAGGAAGTTGAGGGAAATGATTGTGCTGATGACGACTCTGAAAATGATGATTTTGAAACAAAAGAATTCATATTAACTGACAGTGAAATGGAGCAAATCACAAATGAAATCGAACGAAGTCGCTTAGAGTATTTGAAAAAACACAAACAGGTGCAAACACAGCTACAAACTTTGAGATCAGAAATCGAACTTTTGAAAATTGAAGAGAATCAAACAAATCTAGATATTTTAAGTGAAGCCCAAATAAAAGCTGGAGAAACGAAGTATTCTACCCTTAAAAAACTAAAATCGGGGTCGACAAAAGCTCGCGTTGCATTCTTTGAAGAATTGTAGTTTTTTATGTTTGATTGTTTCTCATTTTATTTATATTTTGTTAATTCTAAACATACCGAATGTAAAAGAAGCTGGTGCTTCATGAAACAAATATTAAAACTATCACACAAATGTATACCATAGTATAAGAATATGTGCGGCATCACAATCGTTTATATAGTAGTACCTAGAAAGTATAAATTAAACATAAATTATTATAAATTTTCTTAATATTTTTAAAGTGTAATGAAAACTAAGGGTATATTATGCGTCCTTTAAAACTAAAATGTATTTTACAATTTCCTTCCTGCCTATATCAAACACAAAAGCTGTCATAGAAATTGAAACAGAAAACTGAAAGACTATGCATTTTTGGTACAAAATTTCTTCATGATAATTTGTGTTTAGTATATAGAAACAGGTTGTTTTTGTTGTATCTGATTAAAATTCTAATTTTCAGTTCGATAATCTGTTATACTCACATTTCAATTTATCCAGTTAGTTGAATGTATAAGGTTGAATACCACAAAATTTTGGTCGTACCTACAGCAAAATATCTTTGAGCTAATATTATACAGAAAATAATTGGCCATTACAACCCTTCAGTCAGGATTAAAACCTAGCTTCTTATATTAACACTCATATTTTTTTCTAGTTGATAAATATAAAATTCTACTGAAGCTTCCTTTGACAATTGTAAAGGTCCGCATAAAGCTATGTCCTCTGTTTCTCCTATTCGACAAACAACGTTCTCAAACTTGAAGCTATAGACAAAGGTTTAATAACATGTAGATCAGCTTTTGGTTGTTACAAATCTTACTTTCCATTTTGTTTATTAATGACCGAAAGTATATTGTTATTAAAATAGATTGCTTATAGCATTCTCATTAAAAATATATAGGTGCCCTGCCGTGCACTATGCCTGTTTCTTTGCAGCGTACATAGGCGTTAACTAAAATTTAAAAAAAAATGTAATACGAAACGTAAAAACTAAAGTTTAGAATATCAGAGTCTCAAATTGAGGTAATTTTAAGTAACTTTCACTTTAAAGTAGAATGAAGAAATACCAGATTAAGTAGAAAATATTATAATTCCTAAACTCTGCGACTAAGAGCTAAATGAATAAGTATTGGAAAGCTTAAATCGTAATAAAAAAGGATTGCGGAATAATTTATCGTAGAAATTTATTGGTTTTTATAACTAAAAACATGAGTTAAATAATTATTGGAAAAGTGGCAAAATGCCATCAATAAATAGCGTACGTATGTGCTATTATGGACGTTTTTCAAAAACAATTTCTTAAAGTCTAGAAGAATTTATTGAGAAATACAATGTATTTATTCGTTTTGTTTAAAAGTAGATATACAAATATTAATCGTTTTTCTCTTTTTATATTTTATGGATGTGAAACTTAAAAATTATAACATACGTAAAGAAAGGAAAAAAAAGAGTAATAGTAAAATAGACAATGATGATACAAACATTAGCTGATACAGCTTTGAGGTATTAAAACGTCTATTTTATGAAATTTATGAACCCACGATGATGTTATTGATGGGAATGTGAATCAGCTTGACGAAGAAACCAATAAAACCCATAATGCAGAAACCAATAGCTGTAGCGATGGCAATCTTTTGGAATTCTTTACGATCAGGCTTTGTACAACGTTTCACCAAACGAATAGAGTCCTTCGCGAAAGCACGGCCGGGTTCACAGAATTTAACAACTTTATCCATGGCGGGTTTTTAATACAACTTTTATAGCTAAAAATAAAAAGAAAACAAATAAATTAGAAACTCTTGAAAAAAAGTTGAGGGGTAAGCTAGCAAACGGTAGGCAAATGAATAAAAGAAGAGGAAGCGATAAAAGTAGTTTTTTCATGTTTGCATGCACTCGTGGCATACGTCACACGTAGATCACAATTTGCTTTAAGACTGATCAAAACAAAATATAAATCCTTAAAGTATAACTCCTTTAAAACAAAACCTGACCCGTTTCTTTTTCTATTTTATTTTATTTATAATTAATGTGTTCAACATTGACACTTCCTTCTTTAACTCTAGAGAGTTAAAATTAATAGAAATTTTTTTGACTTCTTTCATTCACATTTACCATCCACTTTTCTTTTTAAAAATTATTTGATTTTTGCTAAGTTTTACTTTTTTTAAAGAATAAATTTAATATGACTTGTTTAATAATTTAATATAAAAGAAAACATTTAATTAATGTTCACCACGCACGCACCTTCTCTCCGTTGCAATAAATTTAACACGAATGAACGGCTAAAACGAAATAAAAGTGTTGTATTGACAAACTTTGACAAATTATACGTGGCAGAATTACACACAATGTTTACGGCGCCATCTATTTATCAATAAACCCTAATAATTGAAGAGGTTTGTATTGAAATGGTAAAAGTAATCCCAAGTTTAATAAAATTCGATTGTTAATCGAAATAATACAGGATTTGGATGTAAGGCATTTTATTAATTCTATTCTGAATTTGCTTAAAGCTTTTACATTTGAAAAATTATTGACATTTAAGTAATCAGTTTTATTACGAGTATCACAATCGAATTTAGATTGTAATATATTTAGGTACTATAACGTTTGTGAACTGTGTAAAACAGGTTTGTGAAAATTTTATAATTTTGTTTAATATTAGTTTCCAGTTTTGTTAAATGATTAAATATAATGCTGTGTGGCCATACTTTTAAGTATGTTTTAGATAAGTTATAAAAGTGACTAGATTACCAGTTGCGTTTGGTTAGGTTGGCTCACTATTGTATCCACAGTGATGCGTCTTAATTCAGAGACACTGGTCCATTGTGACCATTCATAAAAAAAAAAAAATAAATGATGAATACACTTAAGAAAGAGTGAAAAAAGAGTGAGAATGGGAACAAACTGAATAAAGAACCAGAATCCCCTAACTAGTCAGTCGTTCCCGTTTATGAACCAATTAAATTTTTATTCTAGCACTCTTTTAGATTCACTAGCCCCACCAGCAGACAAAAACAGTGATATAAATCAAGATTCACTGTTTCTTCTGCATCTTAACATTGGTAACAGAAATCAGAGATATCTCTATGTCATCTGCTGGCCTTATGTCGTACTCCTATAATAGCTCTTTCAGATTCCGCTTACACATGCTTAGGACTAGTGTCGTACCTATAGGCTTGAGAATTGGCTCTTGCTACTTTTTTCTCCACAATTCTAAAAAAGCTATTGGTGTTTGACCATCCTCGTCGATCCTACCAGAGTTGAGCTAGATATTGCCAGTTAAACTTCATTGCCAATAACGTCGCAATGGCACTGCACCCAGCATAATCTAATTTGATAATCTGAGTTCGCTTAACATCCTTTCCTACTCCGAGACTAGATGTGATCTAAATAGCTATTCCGTCAAAGCATCATGAGTTGTCTGAATTTTTAGAGGAATTTTTACTCTTGAGCTTTTTGGTATATATTTCCTAACTAGTTGTAATAGCCTTATCGTTTTTCCTTGATTTCCTTTCTAAAAGACGCTGCTTTATTTCCCTAGGTGAATATCCCCCATCCGTGCCCACCTCCATTTTGGATTCCTTCGTGAAAATGGCTCAACCATCGGAGAACTTATCAAAACCTTTCTAGAATTCTTTATCACGTATTACCACATTCGGTGTACCAAAGAAGTGAACTGTCCAAATATCTTGACCTCGCTACTTTTGTTTCCTTTTAGTTGTATATTTCTTCTCAACATCCTGGTTCAGCAAAAATGCTGATGACATATAGCAATTTTTAAAGGGTAATCATCTCAATTGCGAGAATTGTACATGATTATTACTTAAGGTCAGTAATAAAAAGTGAAGTGCATTATGTTCTAAAGAAACGACCTTAGACGGATATAAATATTAAAGTTAAAATAATGCAAACAGAGAATGTTTAACTTTCAATTATTCAATTAAAAATTAAACACAAAAAAGAAAAAAATTATAATATTAGTAATAAAATAACAAAATATTTCTGTAAAATTTCTATAAAAAAAAATTAACTGAAAATCTCGATTTAATTTGGTACTTCATTGTTTTAAATTAGATTATGGTTAAGACATAAGTTAAAATTCATCTGTTTAAGTCATCCTGTTTATATTTAAACGGGCATATGTTTATTTTAATTTGTTCATAATACTTTAAAAGAAATTACAATTTAGATTCCTATACTTTACAAAATGTTCTCTTTTTCCTTTTTTACAATATGTTCACATTATTTCTATTATTCTTTACAAAACTAACACATTTTCCTCTAAATACATTATAATATTTCTCCTTTTTAATATCGTCCGTAAAAGTGTTGAATTCTTGAAATCCCTTATAGAAAAAATTTTGTCAGTTACTTAATCCCGCAGTGCATCGAGATGCATCACGCAATAATTATCTGTCTATAGCAGACCATAGACACCTAGACACATAACATTCCGATCTTTTCCCCCAACACCTCTGCTCTTCCTCCCTGACCCATCCAGTGATGAGGCCGTAGAGGTGGCCTATTGAGAGACCAGGACCAACTATCAAATTGTCCCCAGAAAGTGAAGCTATTCTAGCGAAAGCATCCGTCGTCTTATTGACGAGTATTCCGCTATGACCCGGACCACAGCATAGACGGATTCGGTCTGAGCCAAAGGTCCTTAGAGACTGTTTCCCAGGTTCCCTAGGGAGGCACTTCGTCAGATCTGTTTCTTTTCATGTGATAGAAATAGAAGAATAGAAGACTGAGTTGTCGATGTGCCAACCTTACATTCTTGTTTTTGAATAAAGAATTAGCGATAGTTTCTATTCCCTTTCCTTTATCCATAGAAGAGGGAACACCAACACCTTTACTGTTTCTTTATTCTTTTTTTCCCTGGAATAAAAATTTTTTCAAAAAGATTACTGGCAACGCTGGTTGGCTCATACATCTCGAATAAAACGAAATATGAAAAAATATTTCTTCAGTGACTTGCTCAGCAAAATTTTTAAGAGCAAATAAAATTGCCATGAAAATTTTTCAAAAATCTGTCTTTCGGAGTCC
Source organism: Sarcophaga bullata (assembly GCA_005959815.1). Taxonomy (NCBI): domain Eukaryota; kingdom Metazoa; phylum Arthropoda; class Insecta; order Diptera; family Sarcophagidae; genus Sarcophaga; species Sarcophaga bullata. Next base: position 475,187 of record QOCX01000119.1, read on the forward strand.
GCTTGTTACTCATGTATAAAATTAACACACACATCATAAGTGGTATGAGAAGATAGGTCATAATCCTGATCACTTATTTATAAGAAATGAAGAACATGCGAAAATTTAACATTAACATTTTTCGATCATATTTTATAACCATTAAACTGTAACTACATAACTACATATTTTGAAAAAGATAAATCAATATCAGTATGGAAATGCAAATAATATAGCAATTTTTTATTATTATTTTTGTTTACTAATTCATTTATTTTTTTAATCTTCAATTGAACACTGAACTAACAATAGCTAAAAACGAATATCTGATATAATAAAAGAATTAAACAAAAGTAATCAAATATTTCTTTCATAAATATTTCACTGGCAAGAATTGAAACGAAATCGATTTCATTATCGTATAACGTTTAGTATCAGAGTGATGTTATCAACAGTTGAGCATGGAAAACCAAAACAAAAACAAAACGATAAACAAACGAAACAAAATGCTGCTATGGAAAATATATTTTTTTTATTTATTAAATATTTATTTATATATACACTATGCAAGGTGGCCGTAATTGTACAGCTGATCGTTTACTGATAAGATGTGAAAATGTCAAATTTTTTTTTTGTGAGTTCTGTTCTGATAGTCAACTTATGGCACTTTATATTTGTGTTGACGCGATCCTTAAATATTTACTATATCTTTTAAAAAACTTCCCCATAACTTTATTTCAAGTTTTAACAAATTTAAATCTTTGCAAGGCAACTAACAACACGTTGCCGTAAAATACGTTTTTCAAACCAAATCTCAATTCATTCGTTTTATTAACAAAATTTTTTAAGTATTTTTTTTAGATTTAAATAAATATTTGGCTGAACTAATATTAATTGGGGTAATAATACCAATATATATAATATATCTGTTCTTTGCGGCTATGAAAAGTTCCTCAAAAAATCTGTCCTAGATCCATAATCCTGACTGAAGGCTTGTAATGACGTATGTATGTATGTATGTTCTTTGAGGTTAGGTTCTTCTAAAAGGAAAATATGAAGAATATAGTAAACATATCAAGATGTATGCCAAATTTTCGCAAATACATAAATCAGCCGTAATTTTCCTTCAGATACCATATCAAAGCACATTTTTATCGTAGAAAAATAATGTTCTGTAAAAGAACATAAAAATAAGGTCACCTTGTATGCAAATTTATCGTAAATATGCCTTGTAATTCGAGAAATTTGATAAGAATTTATACTATGACGAATAGTCAACTACAGGCTGAGTCAGCGAAATTGAATAATAAAAGATAATATTATGGTACACATACTAAAGAAATAAACATTTAACTAATTGCTTTACAAAAATTATTAAAGGAAAACTGAAGTAAAAGAAAAACGGAAATTCATATTGTTTATTATCATTTCCCACCCACTCATCGACTCTCATTAAAAAATATATACAAACATGTATAGATAACTTATAATAAAATAAAATATATGTGTATATACATACTTATGTGTAATGTAAATACATATGTATATATTACAAAAAAATGTATATATATATAGATATGCGTTGGGTCTTTTATTAAGCTCTTCCTATGTTTAAAGTCGCCTTAGTCTAGTAGATAGTGTGATGGCTTATTAGACGTACGCCCACAGGTCAGATATCTAAACGAAAATATGAAAAAAATATATCTTCGTTGACTTCATTTCAGCAGGTTTTCTGGAAAAAACTCTGAGCAAATAAAATTGTGTTGAAAAGTTCCTGAAAAATCTATCATTCGGAGTCGACTTTAAACTGTAGATCCCACCACTCATGTATAAAATTAACGCACAACATAAATGGTTGTAGTCCAGACTGAATGGTTGTGCATGTTTAAATTTAAATAAAACAAAATGTATGTGATATATCATCGATATTTTTTATTAGTCTGAAATATATATTGATGCCATTATGTGTAGAATACAACATCTTCTAAATGTCTTTGAGGACCGTTATGGTTTGCGGCTTATTGGCATACACCACCTACTCAAAAAAGTCCACAAGAAAAAGTCTAACTATGCTATTCGACTGAATTATAACATTAGCTCTGATATATAGAAAAAAACAATGTAAAAAATGCATTTTTTCGACGGTCTCCCTGCAAAGTGTTCTTGCAAAATATCTGAGAGTAAATGATTTACAGATCCGACATTAGACTGTAGTAAAGGGATAATGGCCAATTATGTAAGTAAAAGTTATATAAAAGTGTGAAAATTTTTTAAATCGATCTGTAATAGAATTTTATTTTAAAAAACATTTCATTTCTCAAAGTAATCATTTAACCATAGATGTTCTGACTCAATGATGAAAGATGTGACATGAAAACAACGGTTGACAGAAGAAATGTTCACTTGGCAATACGATATATACGTGTAAACATACGGGTATGTACGTGTGGTTAAAAATGTGTTTAGTTGTTTATTTAATTAAGAAAATAATAACAATAACAAAGCGAATTTCTCTGAGTAGAAATCTTCGTTTGGAAATGTTTGAGTGTTTAAAATTTAGTAGTTATTTATCTACCTTCAGGAACGGTTCTTCTCTTTCAATCTCTCTCAAATAATAATAAAAATAAAATAAAAGAAAAATTTATAAATAATATCAAAATAAAACGAATTATTTTAAAATGAGACAATTCATAATATTATTTACTTTATTAGCTGGATTTTTCCAAAGTTCAACTTTTGGATTACAATTTACGGATTGCGGTAAATAATATAAAAAGACATAATTTCTTAAAAGAATATTTTAAAAAGAAACATAAAATTGTCGCAATTGGCTTTTTATGTACAAATTTAATTCAATTAAATTTAATTAAAAATTGTCAATAAAGTTGATCCTAAATTTAAACTCTGATCTCTTATACATCTTATTCATGCATTCATATCTAAAAAAAACTATGTACGTGTGTATGATGTGTGTATTGAAAGTTTACAATTTTTAAATTTAAATAACGCAGTTTGATATTTGTTTTAATATTTGGCTTTAATTAAATATTTCCTACTTGTTTACAAAAAAAGAAAAAAAAATAAGAAAAGATATATAATAATAATATAATAATATATTTAATAGCATTGTGCGAACAGATACATATATACTATCTGTATGTGCATATTTAGATGGTTTTCCTGCAAAAAAAAGAAGGAATTGAAATTAAAAATATTACAGTGACATAAGCATGTGTTGGCAACAATAAAAAATTTATGAAAAACGTATTCATTCATAAATATGTAATATGTATTTCTAATTTTAATAAAAATATAAAAAATTTTAATGTTTTTAAGTAGTGTAGTATTCTAAGTTAGTAACTGAAACTTTAATTTAATTTGATAATATGCATTATCGTCCATTTGCCGTAGTCTAGTAGGTAGTTTGTTGGCTTATTAGACGAAAGGCCAGGGTCCGAATCCCCGGTCAGACATCAAAAACGAAATATTTCTTCGGCGACTTCCTCTCAGCAGATTTCTGGCAAACACTCTGAGAGTAAATAAATTTGCCATGAAAAGTTTCTCAAACAATCTGTCGTTCGTAGTCGACTTTATACTGTAGGTCCCGCCACTCATGTATAAATTTAATGCACACAACGTAAGTGGTGTGAGAAGCTAGGCCGTAATCCTGATTGAAGGGTTGCAATGGCCAATTGTGTATGTAATATTACCGAAGTTATATCTAAATTTCTGGGATAATATAAAGAATTGTTACTTAGGTAAGAATTTCCATAAAAGGTCTGAAGCTAGACTGAGACGTTATGTATATATATGTGTATACAAATATGTATATATTTGATGTACATATATATGTAATGTTTAATATATATATATGTATATAAAAGCATAATTCGGATCAAACTATCTTCGTAAAACAATCAAGCAGTCTTTCAAATTAATGAATTTTGCAATTAATTTAAATGTAAACCATAAAGGTTCGTTCATACTTAGGAACCCTAATTTACGTTGCGGTTTTATGTGAAGAATTGATTATGGATTGAGGTACGCTCGTAGAAGACGGTGATTAACCGCGCTGATTGCTTTTTTAATTACAGCACTGCCGAATGCCGAAAGTATTTAAGTTTACATTTGGTTGTATTTGTTCAATAATTGCAATAACTTTCTGCAATAACTTTCATTCTTGAAATGATATTTTCTTATTTTATTTTTTCAAATTAAACACAAATTTAAACGCAAAAGAACAGAACGGCGTAAAAAAAACAAATACACACATACGTACATATATAATTGGTTATGACAACCATTTACAAAGGATTACGACCTAGTTCCTTGCATCACTGACGCTATGTGTGTTAATTTTATACATGAGAGGCGGGACCCTCAGTTTAAAGTCGATTCCTAACGACGACTTTTTTCTGTGCAAGTTATTTAAGTGCTCCAAAAAAAGAAGTTTGCCTTTTTCTATCCATTTCTTAGAGCCGCATTTAACTAATGTCCGGTTCGGCGTTTGAAGGCAACAAGTCCTAAGACGTTCATTCATCTCCCGAGTCACATTTTCTTATTTACGAAGTGGTTGATTTGGAGCGTTGGTGATTTTCAGTTTTCAAACTGTACGTGAACAATTTAATCTGTGAGAGTCTTTGACATCTCTAGCCTCCTCAAATAGTTTCAAGCCACAGAAAACCAACAAGCGAGTAATTTCGAGTGAGCAGAACATTTGGAAATAATAACCTTTTCTTATACTTCATATCGTTGTACGAGCACTTCATGGTAAAAATTGAAATTATTCTGAATTCCAGTTACTGAATAATATTTTACATACATACATCATTATTGACCATTACAACCATTCAGTCAGGATTATGGCCTAGCTTCTCACACCATGTTGAGTGTGTTAATTTTACACATGAGTGGCGGGACCTACAGTTTAAAGTCGACTCCGAACGACAAATTTTTGAGAAACTTTTCATGGCAATTATATTTACTCTCAGGGTTTTTGGCAGAAATCTGCTGAGGAAGTCGCCGATGAAATATTTTTTCATATTTCGTTTTTGATGTCTGACCGGGCCTTTCGTCTAATAAGCCAACACATTACCTACTAGATTATATATATTTTATTATCCCTGTGGAAATAACATGGCAATTTGAATTCTTATGCTAGAATGAATGTGTTCAGTGTTGTTCTAACGTTTAAGTCCTTACTAAGTATTTCCCAAATGTACATACCCGTATGTAAATAGGATAAACTTATGCTTAAACGATGTCTACAGTTTTAAATAACACCAGAACCTCTCTAGAACAACATTAGGACTTAAAATAGTGCAAACGTGCGTTGGCTTATTAGACACGAGGCCACGGTTCAAACCCCAGGTCAAAAGGCATCTCTAACAAAACAAAACTTGAATAAATATTTCTTCGGAGACTTTTATAAAAAATCTGTCGTTCGGAGTCGACTTTAAACTGTAGGTCCCACCACTCATGGTTAAGATTAACAGACACAGCGTCAGTGGTGTGAAAAGCTAGGTTGTAATCCTGACTAAAGAGTGTCCTATTTTCACAGGATGAATTTTCAATTTAAATTTAATTAAAAATAAAAATATAAAACTGCAATGGAATTTGTTTATGTGAGTGTGAATAAGTTGAAAATAAATGCAGTTCCTACTCAACATATTAGTGTCCTTAATATTTCTCACGTTACTGTATATCTGATCACAGTATGATTTTAATGGCAATTTAAAGTTACGAGTTTAATCTGTTTTATGGTCGTTAATAATCTGCTTTTTCAGTTTTATGATGCCATTTTTTAAAGCATTTGAATCAATATAAATTAAATCACGTAATTCGTATTAAGAAGATTGCAATTACATATTAATTAATAATTTCCGCAGATATATGTACATTTAAATTATTCAATTGCAAATTTTAATTATTATTGGTTAAATTAATGGTCAACACAATTACGTTTAACATTTATTAGGTTCCAAGACAGGAAAATTCACAAAAATTGTTGTCTCCGATTGTGATACCACTAAAAATGAATGCATCTTGAAGCGTAATTCGTCTGTTTCCATTACAATTGATTTCTCTTTGGGTAAGATTATTGAAATTTTTGCTATAATTTTTCAATTTATGTGCTAATATACATACATATGTATCTGTATTTAATTTATTTTATAGCTGAAGATGTAACTGCAATTAAAACAGTTGTTCATGGAAAAGTTTTGGGTGTAGAAATGCCATTCCATTTACAAAACCCAGACGCCTGTGTTGATAGTGGTCTGAAATGTCCGCTGGAGAAGGACGAAACTTACGAGTACACCGCCACTTTGCCCGTGTTGAAAGCTTATCCTAAAGTTAATGTTATTGTAAAATGGGAACTACAAGATCAAAACGGAGAAGATATTGTTTGCGTTTCAATACCCGCTAAAATACAATAGAGAACCCTACATTCGATCAATCAATAATAAAACATTCGAATACATACACGCCCTACATTCTAATTTGTCTTTCTGGATTTTGTAAAAACTAACATTGGTAGTAGAATCAGATTTCGAATAAAGATCACTTTACTATTTAATCAAGTTTAAAACATTTGAATTTTAAAGGTTATTTTGATTTTTTTATTTTATTTTGGATTTAATCTAACAACTTAGTGACTATGGGAATATGGGTTGTACACGCAATTGTACATTTATGTGTCTATTATGAATAACAACCAAACTTTAGTTGCCTTGAGAACAGGCAACAAAAGTTTTTGGTTGCAGGCAGGTCTGTAGTTTAATTTTTATCATCTGGCAGTGGAACTGAACTTTAGTTGTCGTTCATAATCGACATTATCTCAATGTGCTACATGTGAAAAAGTACAAAAATGTTTTATAAGATGGCTGGTAGTGAATTTGACCGAATGGGTAGGCTATTGATGCAAAGAGATTAAGGGCAAGCTGACAGCGCTATAGCTAGGCGGCTAATAGATTCCCTTTCTTAAAGGAAATGGAGATTTCGACCGTTGGTTCATGTCAAGTTCTAAAAATATGTAACGAATGTTTTTAACAAAGTTGTAGTAGGCACAATATCGGTAGGTGGAGCAGCATCGGTATTAAACCATAATAAGTTGCTTTTTACTTAAACCTCTAGTAAGGGAGTAATACTGCTGGAATTCCGTCGAAACCTTTTCCTTCAGTGACAACAAGGCGATGCAGATTAAATGTATCACTAAACCACTATTCCCATACAAAGAACGATTCGACGATTTTCGAAACAGCTTTTATCACCAAACATTCCGCTTATAAACTAAAAAAAGTCGGTTTAATTAAAGAATTTTGTTAGATATACAAGGGATGATGGTCGTCATGAAATGCGGCTCCCAAGCACCTTTGTTCTGAAAAGATGCAATTGGACAATGATATTCTGTACGCAACTGGATCCTGTAAGATTAGGTGTGTTGCGATATGCTACACAAGCTTATAAAAAAGCATCGCACTCTATAATACGACTACAGCTGAACAACTCAGAATTTTTTTCTCCATTAAGGATTTTTCAATAACAGCAAGAGCGATATCTGACGTAAACAGAAGCAACATCACTCTTTTAATCGATACAGATACAAAAACAATCATTCATTTGGTGCATCACACATTAACCTAAGAGGTAAGTTGTTTCTTTCGTTTTTAGTTGATGAGAAAAAAAAACAGTTGTTAATAAGGATAATGAACCCACTTCTATTATCAATAAAAAAGAAAACAAGAGTTTCTTGATGTTCGTAATTTAAGGAAGAATTTTTAAAAATAATTGATGCAATTTAAAAATTTTTATTAATAATGTATTTCTACTTTACAATAAAATGTAAATATATCGTTACGAAAATGGAAATGGTGTAACATCGTTTAACATTAAAATGTTAAACAAAAGCTACAAAAATATAAAACAACTGACTTGTTTGTCTGATTAACAAATAAAGAAGAATAAAACAACAACATCAGTACAACGAAGAAGGTATAAACAAGTAAACGAAAAGCAACAACAACGCTGTAAGGACGAACGTAAACAAGATCAAAAACAACAAACATGAAAGCATAAATAATGTAAACATCGCTGTTTACATTTATGGTGATTTCGAGAAGGCGAAGCCTCGAACGTTCGCCGTTCAAGAACATTCATCAGACTGTTTACGTTGCGATATAAAAGGCAAGGCATAGCATGCAAAGTCGGAGGAGAAGTTCAGTCAGTCTTGTGTGAAGAGGCGTTGCGTGTGAAGTAAACCAATCGTGGTTTGAAGATCTCCGTTACAAAGACCTACAGAACAATTGTCTGATAATTGTTATTGTTTATCGCAAAGGGCATAAACAAAGGAATAACAAAAAAGCAATTGTTGTTGCTAGAATCAATTGTGAACAGTGGCACACAAAAGTTGTGTGATTAATTAAGGATTTAATTAAAATTAAACACAATTCACATTTCAAATGTTTTTAAAAGGTAAAAACGTAACAATATTAAAATATTCAACAAAATACATGAAAAGAATGCAAATTTTCTGATGACTATACTTTTTGCAGATACATTTGAAAAAACAAAAATTAAGTTTAACAGCCAAAGACCCAATGTATTAAATAAATTGTTATACCAAATGGTAAGATATCACTTAAGGTTAACTACTCCATTTAACGGATTTGGCATTATCAATTTTTTTGTGCAAGTTTTCCAACAGAGTTTTTTGTTTGTATTAAATGACTACACAACCGTTTTTCGAAATGATCCTCTAAATACTCACTAAACTCATATCGAAATTTTGTGGAATATTGCAGCAATCTATTTAGGATCATTGCACTGTTGGAATTCATAATTCCTGCGAACTTTAGTTGAAGTTGTTCTTCAGAATGTTTAAATACACTGTCTTCTGCATTATTTCCTCAATAAATTACAAATTACCAACACCGGATGCCGATACACATTCCCAGAGCATTATACTATCACCACCAGACGATATTGCTTCATTCTAGTTCTATGTATAGAGCTGTTCATTTTTTCTCCTTCATACTAAAGTAAATCAAAAAGGTCAAAGTTTTCCCCACATACAACCTACTTTCGGTTTCCATCTCTTTGTTTCAAGTTTTACGGAACTTGTTCAAAAGGTGACCTGCAATTAGAGTACTTAACTAAGGGTACGTTCGTAAATGCAGTAGTTGTGCAACACTGCAGCATAATAAAAATAAAATGTTCACAAA
>QOCX01000120.1:0-63108 GCA_005959815.1 Sarcophaga bullata
AAAAAAAAAAAAAAAAAAATCGCACCAACAAAGTGTTGAAAAAGAACGAAGTTAGTACACCTAGTTAGACAGCCACATAACATGCTTTATCCACAGTGTCTCTCTCTCATAAGTCATCATCACAAGAAAACAATAACAGAGAGTCCTATGATGACGCTCGTTTGTATATAGAATGTTTTTTTGTCCATTATCCAATCGAACACACCATGATGAGTCATCACTACCGAATAGTATTGTTTTGTTTTTCGCTTACTTTGTGGACATATAGAGAGTGTGGCGTTAACAAGGCAAAGCTGTGGTAGTAGATGCAAGTGCAGTTGTACCTCTATGTAGTTGTAAAAAATGATTTCCACTCTATAAATCTCTTGACGATATGTTAAAAATTAAAAAATGTTAAAAATTTTAATAGGAAGACAATACTTAAATGCAAAAGCAAAAGCCCAACACAACATAATTGTTTCCTCTGTAAATAGAAAAAGAAAAACGAAAATTAGTAAAAGTATCAAGGGGAAAACACTTACTCTTTTTAGGTGGGATTAATTTGATAGCTCCCGGTTTCTCATTGGCGACCGTTACGTTGTTGATGTCTAGTTTAGCTTTCTTTTCTGATGGTGAATCTCTGGGCGGAGGTGATGTTCTTTTAAGCGATGACGGAAGTGAGGATGGTAACACAGTACCAGGAGGTGTTGAAGAGGGCTTTTTTAAACCCTTTCGGGAAGGAGGTGGAGGGGCTTCTTCGGTGAGACCGTGCGAACGAAACTGAGATTTGTAAGTTTTTACAGTCTTCGATTTTTCAGTATCCTTTCTGATTTCAATCGACATCGAAGCTTTTTTCGAAGGTATTGTTATGGATGTGGGTTTATTAGCGCCTTCTGAATCGCCATTACTCGCTTCTTCTTTTGATTTTTTCGTTAACTTACTCAACTTTTCCAAAGTAGACGCTGAGGGAGATAAGGCAACTTTATCTTGTGGAGACTTCTCCTTATCAGTTAGTGATTGATCCTGTTTATCTTTACTCTTTGAAGATGAATATTTCTCCTTATCTTTATCTCTATATTTATCCTTAGAACTAGAAGACGAAGATTTTGAAGAGGATGATCTATGCTTACTGCTTGAACTACTACTGCGTTCTTTATCTTTATCCTTATCTTTGCTGGAGCTTGAACGTTCCTTATCGCTTCTATGTTTATCACTAGAACTACGATGAGACGAAGATGACGACGATGAAGATTTTGATTTACTAGATGAAGAAGAACTCTTCGAAGATGATGACGACTTATGACTAGAAGACGATCTATGACTTGAAGACGATGATTTTGAAGATTTATTGTCTTTGTCTTTATCTTTATCTAAACTACTATTACTGCTACGTCTTTCCTTATCCTTGGAAGTTTTTTGATCTTTTTGGGTATCAGTTTTATCTCTATCTTCCATCGGCTTTTTGTCTTCCGCTTTTTTTCCATCGTCCACTTTTGTTTTATCCTCTGAACTACTATTACTGTCATCTTTTTCTATTTTATCTAGTGAAGAACTGTTTTCATCAGCTTCAACAGTATTATCCCCTTCATCCTCAGCGACTTCATTTTCTTCGGCGTTTTTTGAAGATTCTGGCTCTTCTTCTTCATCGTTTAATTTTGTGTCAGCAGTTATTGCTGGTGATTGGCTAGATTTTGGTGGAACTTTAGCTAAAATTGATTGACCATCTTTAATAATAAACTTGTAGACCAAACCAGATTCACTAGCTTTCTTTTGAGCCGGCGTTAATGTGTAATTTGTAACTGTAGGCACTGAATCCACTCCACCTAATGGATCTTGATCGTCATGCTCAGTAGTTCCCCTGCTATTATCTTCCTCCTCCTCATCCTGTTCTTCGTCTACTCCTACATCTTCCTCAAAATCATGTACTTTTTCAATTTTTTTATTTGACTGCGATTTACTGATTTGTTGAGTTACTGTTACTTTTTGCTCCTCCTGCTTTTGCTTTTGTATAGCGGTTGTTGAGATCTCATTGGTTGTTGAATTCACCAAGGATGATTGCTGCTGCGTCATACTTGAAGAAGTAGCATCTGTAGCAACAACTGCAGGTGTTGGTATCTTAGCAGGTGCTATCTGGGGTGTCATATTAGATGACGTTAGCGTGGCCTCTGGATTTTCCGTTACAACTTTTAGCCACTGTTCTACAAGGCGTTTAGCCAAAATACGAACACCTAAAAAATAAATGAAAAATATACTCTTTCTGTTTAGATAAAAAACTTAATAACTCAGTAATTTTAAATAAAAGCTCTATTTATAGCTCTATATATAGCTCTGTGAAAATTTTTATATAAATTTTGCTTACTTAAGCAACATAGCTAAACAAACTAGATTTTTTGTTGACTTGGCACACAACATGCCTAGCAGACATATTTTCTAATTTTCTTTATATTTTTTGGATATTCACTATAATTACAAATAAAATCTGGATTAAACTTTTATTATTAAATATATTCCGCAATTGTGTTAATATTATCTAATTATTATCTTATTTAGAACATAGTGTCTTACCACCGTACAAGTTTGTTATTTAAAATAAATTAAGACGTTATTAATTGAATAATTTTTTAAGAAACGCTTTAAAAACACACGTAATAGATGAATATTTCATCAAAATAAAATATTATACGCAATGCTGTAAACTCATTTGAACAACACTTTAATGAATACTGAGCAAATAAAATGCAAAGTGTACTTTTAAATGCCAAACTCATCATAAAACATTAAGACCGAGTGAAGGTATATTGCGGGAAGGGTTTCTGTGTACCTGCTTACCAACCTATACCTATAGGTAAAGGTTTTCCCATTAAGGTCAGTTATATGTGGGCAAGAAAACCTTTTTCAATTAGTTGTAAAATTTTCCAAAAACCTATAATAATTGTGGTCCTTTCCAAATAAAATGTAACAATTTAAAAAGCAACTTTTCAGCTAGGTACCTCCATGTATTTTATACGTCTTATATATTTTCCGTCAAATGTTTACCTAACCTTTTTTAAATCATATGCTGTAGATTGTTTTTGTTTTTATGGTAGGTTTCTTTTTTTTTTTTAATTTTTACTTTATTACCGAAATTAACTTCTATTCTAAATATTTTGTAAACAAACATCAAAAGTCAACTTTTAGTTGAAATATTGGTATTAACTTTCGAATTTTAAATTCAAGGCTATATTGTAATGCTATTCATCTTATCCTCCATTATATATAAAAAAAGCTGGTAAATTTCGCTAGAATTATATTTTCGCTTTGAAAAGAACCGATTCCAAGTCGGTAAAAGATTGTTAATTTTGCGAAGTAATCACCATCGTTAAGAGCAATAAAGTAACCTTTTCCTAAGTAGTCCTTCTTATATAATTATAGGAATTATATTGTTTATATATTCCTAAATGTATACCCTAAATTTATGAATTTATAACAGATGCTACTCGTCCAAATTTCGAAATCAACTGGCTAGAAAACTAGAGGGAAATCAACGTGAAACTAATGCACGGATTATAGATGGAAATCGGCCTCTAGTTGAGTTATCAGTATGGATCGCTGTCATTCAGTGTAATACAGAAATTAATGATTCGATTATGGAGGGCTTCTGAACTTCATACCCATTGTCCAAGTGTCCAAACATAAACTTATAATTGTCGAAAAATTTTAATTTTAGTAGTAAATATTTTAAATGTGATTCTCATTTGCTTTCTTTATCGCATATTTATAAATTTCAATTTTAAACAGTAACTAGTAATAATTCGACTTACTATTTAGATCTAGATTTAATAAGTTCAAAGAGTTGTTTTGTTTTGCCCATTTTTATATAGATTAACTACGTCGACAGAAATTCCTCAGTATCTTATGAACAGCAACCGAACTCCAGTTGCTTTGCAAGGAAGCAACTAAAATTTTTTTAGTTGTCGACCATTTTTTTCAAACTGTTGGTTGTCAGTTACCGAGCTACCATTTATAGCAACCAACAACTGAACTGGATTTTGATCGCTACATATAATCTAGTCATTAAGCTAACTATTTTTCATCTTTGTTTTATGCAATATTTACAGAAAATAAAAACTTACCCTCATTACCACCATCTTTACATAAGCCTTTGACAAGCTTTGGTGCTGAATTAATTTTTAAACGATGGACATCAACTGGACACAATAGCAACAATTCCAATATTTCTTGTACTAGAGGCCAATTCATAGCACGTATGGCATCATTTAACCATGTGTATACTAAGGACCAGCCACCAGCACCCATAAATTCCCCCAATAGCTCTGTTTTGGTACATTTCAAAATCTGTACATAAATGCATTTCGATACTAATTTTTTGGAGTATTTAGTCATTAAGCTATAAAAAGAAACCAAAAGAATAATTCCATAATTAGTACTATTAACTATATATTACGAAAAAAATGCAACGCTGTTTCACAACAGACATTTTGTAATAGAATAAAGAAATGCGATATATTTATTATTTTCAACTTATGCGAGAAACTCACCTTGCCAATCTTTTAACTTCTCCAGCGCTTAATATGCCACCATTGTCGTCCAAGAGGACTTTAAGGCATTTTAATAATTGTATGGGCACAATGCGTGGCTATAATTAATAATTAAACAAGAAAACAAATTAAAATTAAATAAATTAATTAGACACATAGACACAAACACATAATAAAACTCAATTTTCTGTATTAAGATTTTTATTTGAAAATTTTTAAACCGCAATCAAAGTATGTTTTACTTACCATTTTTTGTCTGTGTATTTGTTTCCTTTGTTTATTTTATCTTCCTTTTAAATACAAAGAACTTTTGTTGCTTTTTAATAATCCCTAACTCATTAATATTTGTCCACTGTTTTCAAACATGTTATCAGACAGATTTTTTGCTGCGTAAATTTTCCACACTTGTTTTAAGGTTATGTAATGTAATTCTATACAATACTTTCTGCTTTTTATTTATTTTCAATAATCTGCAAAACAAACAAAAGAAAATAATAATAAAATCAATTTCCACGTTCACAGTCAAATGAAATATCCACAATATCGATTTTTTTATTTTACTCTGAAAGAACACGTAACACATATTTCCATATGTTACCCCCCGCTTAACCATTACTAGTATAGATGAATTTATTTAAAAAAAATTACCTAAAAATATCTTAAACTTCTTTATTACAAATAATGACATAAAATCCTTTTAACTATAGAATAAATTTATATATATTTCTATTATATTTCTGTTAACACGAATTCCGCATTCACTAACTCTCCGTAAGTTCTGCTGCAATCTTATTTACTCGTTGAACTATTATAGTTTCAGATAGGAAATTGATTTGCTTTGTAATAGATGGTAGTTATAAACACAGTGTGTTTCAAAATAATTATAATGTGTTCGGAGTTGCCACTATTATTTTTCTGTATTAAATAGAAAATGGAGTTGCTGAATTGAAAAAGGACAACTGCATAAATTAAAAAAAAAAAAATCGTAAAACTACTTTTTAAAGTGCACAAGAAAAAAGAATAGAGCTGCATATATTATACCAAATTAAAAATGTTTTTTTTTTCTTTAGATTTTTACGTTGTGTATAAAAATTCAACATGCTTCGAAGTACTGATTGCGTTAATCTAATACGTTGTTGTTTTGCTCTCAGTTTACATTTTAACGTACTCGCAGATGCTATGTCAGTTGCCGCCTGCCCATTTTTTGCAATTGGAATAAATTGAGGTATTGTTATGATTCACAATGAATCTTTTTCTAGCAATAAGTTTGTTTTATTTACTAAAACTTTTGGAATACGAAGTTTAACAACTTATCAGTTCCTAAAAACGCTGTTAATGGAAATTACAATTAACATATATTCTTGTTTCAGTTCCGATTATTTTTTTCAAATTTGTTCACTTGCTTCGTCGAAATATAGATGACGAAATAAATATCGCGCTCTTATTTTAATGTTTGATACAATCGTCGGTCGTCCATCTCCCAAACGTTATGCTACAACTTGATCAAGTTGAATAAATAGCATAATCATAAAAATATATATAAAACTATTTCCCGCGTCTACTAGTATATTCTAGTTACAGACACCTAGCTGATTTTTATGCAGTGCTTACCGAAATTTTTTAGATTGGTAGTTATACTTATCAGGGTAATCGTGGGCGGGTTAAACAAACTATAGTTAAGCCTGCTTGTGGCTTTATGTAAACACTCAAAATATGCCAGAGCGCGAACGATGGTACAAACATACCCGTTAATAAAGTAGCACTTGCAGCAACACGATTTTTTGCTTATTCAATGACATTGCACAATGTAATCATTTTTTTTTCTTACTTTTTGGTCGAAAGAAATCGAACAACTAGACTGTATTTTGTGAACTAGACTCCATTACCATCACTGATAAAAAAAAAAAATTTGTAAACAAATAGAACATTTGGCATCACCATTGAAACATGCAACTCGGCTGTAAAACCAACCCTAAAAGGTTTGAGTCTTAGCTTAAAATGAAATGCAACCCTTTATCATAATCTATTACAATTCATTAAAAAATATATACATATGGGTGACGCCCCACGACGCCATTTTGTATTTACATGAGAAAAATAGAAACGTAATTTCACAACTTTACCATATTTGGAAAATTCCGGAAATTCGACCTGCCAAGACAATTTCGCCAACAAAACGATGATATATCGACTTCCAAGTATTGAATTTATTCCCCTTAAGTACTTTTTCACGTTAATTATTAGTTTTATCTATTATAAAATCCTAATTTATAACAAAACATTCTGTTCTTTTTTCTTTCTTTGTTTAAGTGCTCTTTATGCAAAATCTCATAAACTAATAATAAAAGACTTGCATTGAAATAGATTTTTTATAATTCTTGTTTTTTCTTATATTTTGTTTATAAACAGTTCAATATTTAATATGCTTTGTTTTAATTAATTTTTCTTATTAATTTCAATTCTTGTATTCTTCCGAGATTTACCAAATCCACGTCCAACTCACCCGTATTCACAAAATTATCTGAAACCGATATTATACAATTTTTCAGAGTCAGCCATTTTATTTTACAAGGTCGCATTCAGTCAAAACATGGTTGTATTCTTCTACAGGAAGATACATTAATTGATGTTAGTATTACCAACTAGGTTTATTATTGTTTTCTAACAAAAGCTGTTGTTCATTAAAAACTCGTATAAAATTAATTATTTGTATTATTTAAATTATTTTTGTTGGTTGGGTGTACATATCTATAAATGATTTTAACAGTTAGATATTAACGATATTAAAACGATTAAAAAATAAAATTTTGTGGGACAATTCCAACAAACTTATGTATATGTATGACAGTGATGGTAAACTAGGGACAATTGTATCATTTTTGGAACATTTCTAATTCGAAAATCACGTTGATACACTAAATGCTTATTTGGTACTTGAAACAAAGAGTATAAGACAATACATTGAACAGGTATGTTATCTTTATTTTCTCTTGAAATGTTTTTTGCGTGACGTCAAACTAGTCCGGTAGCATATGAACAATCAAAATAACAAAACAGTTAGTATTAAACAAAAGAGAACCGAAAGTGTTAAATAATAAACGTGTGATTATTTTAGATTAAATTATTTTAAAAGCAAAAAGTTGAAAATTATTAAAAATGAAGTGCATTGTTGTAAATTGCAAGAGCAAAAACCGAGGGAAAGCATCTGAATGTAGTTATTTTGGATTTCCATCAGACGACAAGCTTCGAAACAAGTGGATTAGTTTCTGCGGTCGAAAAAAATTTAATCCGAATACCTCCTATGTTTGCATGCATCATTTTAAGCCGGACGATTTCAAGAATAGCTTGCAATATGAAATGGGTAGATATATATTACTATAAATTTTTAATATTGCGTTTGTCTAATAATGTGTATTATATGTGTAGGTTTTGCAAACAAAAGACTTCTTAAGGACGGGGTAGTTCCATCTGTAAGCGTTTCGCATAGCGAAAACAGTAAATTTCATGAGCAACGTGCATTAAGAATTGAAAGAAGAGAAAATAGAAAAACTGTTAATAAACTTTTAGAAAATCACAATCCTCAAGAAGAGGATATTTTGCAGCCAATTGAAAATATTGATATTACAACAGCAAATGATATTTGGCAGTCATATGAAAGTAATGGTATTGCAGCGGAAAAGGATATTTTGCAGCAAATAATTGAAAGCCACCAGCCAGAAAAGCAAAATGTGGAAACTATTTGTTTGGATGCGAAAGTGTAAGATTTTATTTGTTTTTTTTCTCTCTTAATAGTTAACAAACCATTTTTAAGCGTAGGAATTCTTTAGAAGCGGAAGTCCTCAATTTGAAGAAAGCAAACAAAATTCTAAAAGAGGAAATGGAGGAGATGTCCAAACTTCACAAACATGAAAAAGAAGAAATGGAAAAGTGTTTACTTAAAATTAAGTTAGAACTGGCATGTGTTGAAGAAAAGCTTGAAGTTATTTTCACAAAAGGCCAAATAAAAAAACTTAAAAATGGTATAAAACGTCAAACCTGCTCAAAGGCAGACGTTGCTCAAGATGTAAGCCCTAGACTGTATAGACTTTTGTACACCAAACAACTTCCAGCTAAATATATTTTAATGCAAAATAAACCATGTAAATAATAGTAAAAACAATTTTGTGGCAGGTGGGTTTTCCTATGTTGTTCGGACAAAATGTTTCTCCGAATAACATATTTCGATATGGGTGAATCAAATCAATAAAAAACAACACGAGTGAATTCTGCTTTGATATATAAAATGAACAATTTTTATATAGAATTCAAATAAGAAATTTGCTATATTACCGAGTACCCTACAAGTATGACGCACATGCACAGAACAGACATTTTTTGAACATCTGATTGCATTATCTTTGTTTCTTGTATAAGACACATACACATATGTCTATACATACCAAATTTGCCGATTCTAACTCGATATTGAATACAATGGCAACCCTTAAAACAATCTAAAGAGCAGTTGGCAACTTAATTTATAAACAATATTTTGATTATTTCGACCACTGAGTAACATTTCGACGAAGAAAGAGTTTTCCATTTTAATACAAGCTATATTTATAATTTATAACTAAAAGAGAAATAAAATTAATTTAAACCACCAACAGCAATGAATTTCAACAATGACACTGCCAAACAGATATTAATTGATATTATACGCACCGTTAACCAACCAGAAAATTCGAAAAAACTTTCTGAAGCAAAAGCCTCGGCTGGTAAGGAAATGCTTTTAATGATGCAGCATGTCTTCCCGTTGGTCATGCAGCTACAAACTGATGTCATTAAATCCTATGGTTTCCCCGGCAACCGTGAAGGTCTTGTGCAATTCTCCCAACTTATACGTGAGTTGGAACGTGAAGATGTTGAAATTGCCCGACTGCGTAGTCAAATACGTGCGATCTATTTACCACCTATTGCCATCAATACGACCAATGATATTTTGATATAAACAACGAATTTTTTTGTTTATTCTCTGTAATTGCTAATATGCTGCCTATATTAGAGTTAATCTTACAAAAAAAAAATATATAAAAATATTTGTATTAATAGCATGTTACATATATTTATACATGCCATAGGTTAAGTTTTATTTTTATTAGTTTTAATAAATCTCGAAAAATTTCAGACAAACATTTAGAGTATATATGCGGCATTTATAAGGGCTTGAGAAAATTGTACTCAAAAATAATGCTAAATTTTACTTCAATTTTCTAAGGAACCATTTACTTATAGAGTTCTTAATTTTTCATTTTAAATATTATTATTTCATTATAACGCTTGAACCTTGCCAATATGTACAAACAAAGATATTCAGATGGACGCTCCTGGATTGGTTACTATGGTAGATCTTTATGTGGTAGCTTTTGCCAACTTGTTTGTCATTATGGGCTGTTATGTGCCTAATGCACGGCCTCTTTGAAACCACAATCCGTCCAGTTCATAAACTTCAGCTGCAGGGCATAAAATAGTCGATCTTCATGTGGGCATTGCTCTCTGCGCTGAAGGTAACGGTCACTTCGCGGCCCGATTCCAAAAAATACGGCCCAATGATGACCTCCCGCGTGTCACATAGTCATTTACAAATCCCTTCCCCATCAGGTTGATAGCGATTACCTGATTAACACTATTATGTTCGAAAAGTGGTCACGTTTTAACTATTCTTTTATGCGTTCTTAGGTTGTTAATTATCCGTAATTGAAACGGAATATCTTTCACAAAGCAAATCACTCTTCTGATGAAAGATCCTTCAAAACCCACTGTACGCACAATTTCAAATAGGTTTTCAAATATATAATGTTGTAATATGATCATATTTTTAAAATTTATACTTCTTTAATAAAACTATAAATATAAAGTTGTAGTTTTAATTTAAAATCTTTTATTTTTTGATATTTTGTTCATAGAAAGATATAACGGCTTTCCGAATATATATATATACATATTATATTTGAATCTGTTTAATTATATTTTAATTTAGCATCGATATGCATTTTATTATCGATATTTTGTGTACTTATTAGTTTACTTTTCACACGATTCGGAAAATGTAATAAATTTCCTGAAAACTATTATAAAATACAATAATAAATAAAACATATGTAATATTTGCTTTATCTTAATTAATATTGCATAAAAACAGTGAAAGTTATTTATGTATGCAATAAGAATTTTTTAAAAAATTTCAAACATACATTATTAAAATTAATGACATATTTAAAAACATTTGAATAATTATTTACAAATAAAAAAATATTAAAAGAGCATCACATAACTAATATAGTGTATATAGTAGGTTGATCAAATCAAACAGTTTTATAATGTATGTTCGATATATATAAAAACCTAAAAATTAAATAAAAATTAAAAACAAACAAATTATGGCATAGAACTGCTTAAAACAATTTCAGTTTCATTATGTAAACAATGCACATTGTTTAGATCGCAAATTGTGAAAAACAATTTGTATTTAAATAAGGAAATGGTATTTAAGCAAAAACTATATAATAAAATGTAAAACTAATTATAGGAAACTATATAAAGTACAAAAAAAAAAAAAAAATAAACAAACAAATATTTATAAATTAAATATTAAAGACGACTATTTACAATAAAAAAGTACAAAAACATACTTTAAAAACATCTAACAAAACTAGTCATAAGACAAAAAGACTTATCGTTGTAAAGATTTGTTTAGGGTTATTGATGCCTGTGACAGATGATGACCATTTGTCTGTACGCCATTGCCATTACCGTTCATTAGCTCGGCTGGTGATATTTTTATGGAAGTACTGTTGAAATTTTCTTTACCATTTAAGTACATATTATTGTTCTTTTGTTGTATATGTTTCAATTGTTCTTCGAATTGCGAATTTTCAGCATTTGTATGCGGATCTTTGCATGAATTTGGTAAGACAGGCGAAAGAGGCGGTGACTGAGGTTTAATAGATTGTGTCATAGAATTAGTTAGAGCATCATTTGAATTGCTACGGCTTTGAGGTGAACAGGGTGATTTAACACGAGGATAATCGTCGTTCGAAGGATTAGCAAAGCCATGAGATATCATCATATGGCCTAAATTAACTTCAACGCCTAAAGAATTTTTGTTTTAAATACATTAAGACGAAATATGTGATAAGTTAGGTATTCTGAGTTACTCTAGAGGGCATATATATATTGAATTACCTTCTTGAATTTCATAAATTTCAACACCAGGAATGGGAGAACCTTCACGTGCTGCAGTATTACCGGTGATTGACTTTACGCGATCTTTATAAGTGACAACACGTGCTATTAATTTCTTCCAACGTGCCACTACAATAAAACAATGTGGTTATAATTACAAGTTTTAACATATTTATGTAATAAACTTCTTAATTACCTTGAGTATACTCTTCAAAGGCTTCAATCGATTGTTGATCCCAAGTTTCTGGATCATTTTGTACTGTTGACTTGACATTCGCCAAAAAACATTCAACAGCTTGGAATCTATTAAATAAAGACGAAAATGTTTTATATTTCTCAATTAAAACAACTGGAAAAAATCTGTTCTAAGGAATTATAAATTAACCCTCTGTTTCCGTAAGACGAGCGATTTCAGACGATAGAAAATATTTATGAAGAAACTCAATTGATCAAATATCATCTGAAATCGTTCCTCCAATAGCAACATTGGGTAATTATATGTGTTGATTGTTGAACCTAAAGAAAACATTTAGTTGAGAGATTAAATTGTAAATTTGTCTCCCTGATAATAGTTTCTTCAAAAGTAATTCTTACTTACCTTAGAGTAAGAAAATCAGTACGTAGTTCAAAAATTTCATGAGGTAGCACATATTCACTATCACCATAATCGACAAAGTATAAATCTAAAACAACTTCATTGGGATTATATTGATTGGGTAGAATACCAACAACTTCAGCTCTGTACCATTTATTGTCATGTTTAAAAACAGTAGCAACAATTTGACCCAAATATGGTTCATGTATCTGATGCATGCGACGATTTTCCATATCACTATAGTATTCTGTCATATTTGCTACTAAATCATCTAATTTCTTAGTCTGGGGTCCAATTAGTTGGACCCAGAATTTGGCAGGCGATGCTATAGCTGAAACATAAACTTCCATGGGTTTTTCATCATTCTTGGCAGCCATAAGCTTTTCACGTGGTGGTAAGTGTGAATTCAATGAAGTTTGTGATGAATACATGCTAGAGTTAACACTATTTGTCGGCGAACGACGAGGTTCTCGTTTTTGCTCGGCTTCTTCGACAGCTTTCCTTAGAGTTTCATCTTCTTCGATTTTATCTTCGATAAGTTTACGAGCAATATTTACTTGTTGCCGATTACCGGTGATAGTGATACGTCTAGTGTTAGCACTACGTACTCCAGCATCAATTGAAACTTTTGCCAATGAAATGCGACAAATTTCTTGCATAGCTTCACCGCACCGACCCATTATTTTGCCACACACACTCTGCGGTACATATATTTCCTCTTTAACAATGGGTGAACGTTCAATTTCTTTAAGCAGTAATGAACGGGCTTCTTTAACATTATCGGGACAGCCGCTAATTTCGCATAGTTTATGTAAATCATCTTTATCTCTGAAAAGTTTTTATTAATAAATTAAAATTATATTAATAAACTGTATCAGAATTAAAACAGCTTCGTTGTGATGACATTAAACATATTAATTAATGTTACCGAGTACGTACACTATTATGGAAATTATTTAATGTTACTTACCGAAAATATATTTTTGTTAATGTTTTCTCTTCAACAGATTTCAGATTTGCGCCCTGTCGGCCCGCCAGCAAGGGAACATGCTCATTTGCAATTTTAAACTCAATTTTAATTTCTTTTGGTAATTGTTTTATTTGCTTCCTTTGGGAATTGCCTTGTTTTATATTTTTTGATTTGTCAGTTTGTTGTTGTTGTTGTTGCTGTTCTTCATCATCATCACGTGTCTTGAAATATGCATATAGCATAGCTCCACCAAGGGTGCATAAACCAAAACCTAATATTAGCTTATATGTTGGAGTCTGTGATAAAGCTGTATTACGAAACATTTTGAGTGCTTTCAATATTAATTTTTGCTTTCACACTTATGCAATAGTAATAGTCTGAAAATAGATGAAAAATATATTTATATCGCTTTTTAAAAAAGGAAAAAACTTAATTGGGAAAATATTGTATGTTTACTTTCTACTAAAGAAATACAATAAAAGAAAATGCAAGCAGTAGTGTGTGTCATCACAACATTTAGCAATAAATAAAATAAATAAATTAAACAATCACTAACGTATGTATTCGCAAAGAAGCACGTGACGGTGACGAAATATTATGGCATCATTCCTATAGAAATTGAGTCTAATTTATTAAAATCTTAATGATTTTAAAAACAAATAAAATTTGTACATTATATATATATGTATATAAACAATTTTTTCTTTCAATTCTGTTTTTTGCTCAAAACAAATATAAAAATTATTGTTTTTTAAATAATAAAAAATCACTATTTGATGCTCAAGATCGAAAATATGAGATGCTTATGACAATAAATAGGAAGTCAGTTTCAAAAGATTTGAATACACTGCCAATATTTAAGA
Source organism: Sarcophaga bullata (assembly GCA_005959815.1). Taxonomy (NCBI): domain Eukaryota; kingdom Metazoa; phylum Arthropoda; class Insecta; order Diptera; family Sarcophagidae; genus Sarcophaga; species Sarcophaga bullata. Next base: position 14,170 of record QOCX01000120.1, read on the forward strand.
AATTTAAGACTTTTGGTTTATTGCAACAAAATGTAAAGAACATGACATATGTATATGAAATTCATATTTGTAAAAATTTGGAATTAAGATTATGGTAAAAATTGCCTTTGAATACATATATACATACATATGTACATGGTGGCATTTGTTTAAAAATTGCCAAAACATAATTCATAACATGTAACAATACAACTTGTATTGTAAATAATTACATTTAATATTTGTCTAACACTAATATATTTTATACGTCAAATTTATTTATAAGACAAGATATTAAAAAATAAAAAATCTTGTACAACTCGATGATGATGCCATCACCTAGAAATATAACATACATTGATATGAATTGATTATAACTTTTTTTATATTTTAAATATTTCAAGAAAATTTTTTCTCAAAAATTCTTGAAACAGAATAAACGATAAGTTAAATTTATTCAAAGAAACGACAGTGTAAGTAAAATATTGATACCAGAAAAATTATTGAGGTAGAAAAACATACGCATGGAATTACTTTTAGTAAATATTTAATTAGAGAAATACAAAGTTTGCTAAAATTTAACATAAACGTACAAACTAATAAACTTAGCAAGCCATTAGATAATAAAATTTATAATGTTATCTTATCAAATACCACATAGCTTTTGAAATTTGTCTTTGAGAACTAAAATATTTCTTATCGCATTAATTGATTACTATTAAAATGCCAAACACATTACGTTAAAATTTATTCCTTATAATTGTATTTTATTTTTATTTTAAAAATGTTGCCTGTTATATTAAAAATTGCGTGCTTTAAGTTATAAATAAATTTGTTTATTAGTTTGATTCGTTATAATTTATCAATAAATTTATGTATTATAACGAAGGTAAAATGTTATTTATTACTGTCCTATAGGTATCATTATCTTTAAACTTGAAACGTAAAGAAATACAGAGACTAAAATATTCCAAACTAAAGAAAAAAAAAACTATTTTAAAAAATTAAAACAAAAACAAAAATTGTTTTATTGTTAAAATTTTAATTGATGAAGGTCAAGAATAATTTTTAGCACAGCTTAAGTAATTGTTTGCTGTAGAAAAAGTAAAAGTGAATAATACATTTCTATTTTAAAAAATGTTGTTAATAATTACAAAAAAAAAAGGATAAAAGAAACAAACAAAAACATTCATTATGTCAAAGATATGAATGCCAAGATCGCAATTCGTTTTGCTTTAGCTATATCGTTATGAAACCACCAAACAGATGTTTTAAAAAATAGAAACGTTCGAAATTTTGCGCTTTTAAAGACTTGTAACTTTTTAGAGTATTTTCTTTAAACTGAATTTTTGAATAAAAAAATTAAATGATGTTCAATTTTAATTCAAATTTTCGCAAAACAATGTCGTAAACATTAAAAAATTTGCTGGTTTTCCAGAATATGTTCAATTACATTTTTAACACCCAATGTTTGTTAGAACATTTCCGTAAATTGATATTCAAATTATTCATAAAATTCTTGTATCAGACAGAAGTTCCTCAAGTTCCTCTGCCTTCATATTAATAAAAAATATTAACAACAAGTTTTATTATGTTTGAAATTCTTATATCACAACACATTGTTTTTATTAAAAAAAAAATGAAACTAAAGAAGTTTCAAAACAATTTCTAAAATTTATTGAAATGATTTGGATTTTGTTACATATTCATTTCACACTTATTAAATTTTATGTGGTTTCCTCTACTTAAACTTAATTATTTAGATTGTGCTTTTGTGGTTATTCCCATTATACTCGTATTGTGAGAAATATTAAACTTTTTTAGTACATGCTGTTATTCACACTTAAAAGTCAAACATACTTAATAAATAATTAAGTAAATAGGTTTGAAGCTACTATCGTTGTTATAACATATCAGACAAATACTCTGTATTTCGAACATTATTGGGCATATTGAGATCCCTCTGGAGGACTCCATATGCATCGACAGTGCCCCGTCTAAAGCTGTAGATTCTTGATTCGAAACTGTTCGGAAGAGCTGATCAGTTTTTGTTTCAGTATTCTGCTACTTGGAAAGAGGGTTTAGATGAGAAACATAATTGGATTAGACAGCCTCAAAATCTGGAATAGTTACTGATAAAAATTTAGAATCAAATAATATAAGGGGAGAGTATGTTAGGTTATGAAGCCATTCATGAAGAAGCATATCTCCACTTCATTACTATAGAATTTATTTTCTAATAATATATTAACGTACTTTGTACTCATTTAAGTCTTCAGCTTTCTGATACTTCCTTCTGTCGTTCAAAGTAAAATTTAAACTAAAGAGCATGCTAGTAGCATACATAAAGTGGATGATATCAGAAGTTGGATCGTAATCCTGATTATAGCTATATCTATAGGAAATGTGTTGGCTTATTTCTTTTGGAGAGGATATCTCAACAGTCTTCTGACATAAGCTCTGACAGTAAGTAATTGTCATGAAAATATCTAACGACACATATTTTGTCAATGCCAGAGTATAAAATACCCGAGTTTTTATTCCAAATTTTCTGAGATTAAATAGTAAAAATAAAAAACTAAAATTTTTCCGAATTAACACTATAAATAATACCGGTTTTATTACCTTAGTATCAAACTGCTTTTTTTTTAAAAACTTCGAAAATATTGGAAAAACATATGAATATTTTCAAGAATTCTATTGTGCTTTCCGTGTCATAAACTATTGAACTAAATAAACATTTCAAGCTTTTTTGGGAGGCAATTTATAAACTTAATTAAGGTTGTTGTTTTTTTTTCTTACCAACAATTTTTTAACTAATCCAAAATGTTAAAGATGTTACTTTTTTTTCTATATCAATGAGCCGCTTGCACGCATTTCACTTTTACAATTATTTTCGTTTTCTTTTTCTTTTTCTTTTCTGTTACCAATTTTGTGAAAATAAATAAAATTTAAAAATAAACTACAAAAAGAAAGAATAACAAATTGTCATGTAATATTGTATATTTTTTTATTTGAATTGCAGAAAATGTGTATATAGACAGTTTGGTTTTTCCAATGAAAACAACAAAACTCTATAAGCAAGTCGTGGAAATACTAGTAAACCGAGAATACGTACATACACACATATGAACACAATATGTTTTAAAACAACGGACTTGAAAGGAAAATTTGTTAATGATCATTGAAAATTACACAAGTATTTATGGAAACGAAATTCGATTACACGCACACGTTTCGAAAATGTTCATACACCGTAAAAACTTACGTTAAATTACGGTAAAAAAAAAAAAATTACTTGTTTTTTATAAGCCGACCTTGATAATGAAATAAATGTTTTATTTTTAATGGAAAACAGAACACACACGCACTATTTTTTCAATAAAATAAAATTAAATCATATTGAATGATTAATTTGTTTTATATTTTTTTTATTGCTTAATGGTGATGGCTTTAGTTATTAACCGATTTCCGTGTTTTCAATAAAACCCTTTTATTTATTCTTTATAAAGATTACATAAAAAGGAAAAATCGTTGCAATATAATTTTGCTAAATAAAAAACCGAAATGTTTGATTTATTACGTATGTATAACATCCCGTCATGACCGGATTTGATCGCATCAAAATTATAAATAAATAGAAGCAAAAAACACTTTCAATTTTTTTATTTTTATTTAATTTACTTTTCAAATCATGAGCACATAAAATATTTAAATTTTTTTGTATTTTTTTTCGTATCTTTTTTATAAAAAAAAGAAGAAAGATGATTGAATATTTAATTACTTTTAAATTTAAATTATTTTCGTTTGTATTGTGTTCGCGTCTACATTTAAATGCTAACTAAACCATTTTAGCTGCTCTCTACACTGAACTAACAAGTGTCTTTTATTGTCGACCAGGGGTTTCGTTTCATTTATTGTTAACGATTAGGAGCTTTCCCTTTTGGGAAATACTGTTAATAAAATTCAGATTTGAAGCTCAATTAATTCTCATTCTCATCTGTAGAATATAAGTATTTTATATTAAATGTTTAATAGTGAATGAATAATAATGAGTTACCTATCATTAAAAAGCTGCGTAAAGAAAAGACCAACCAATCCATATAATATGTATCACTGATCCAAGCTCGATACGATAATGTAAACTGCAATAAAGCAGTATGTATTCTATCACTCCTGACAATCCTATTTTTAGAAAAAAATCATGAATAGAGAAACTCTTGAGGAAAGCAAAAATTTCGTAGTTTTCAAGAATAAGCAAAGAATTTTTTCATATTTGTAATTTCGATTAACCCTTTAGTCAGGATTGTAATCTTGCTTCACACACCACTTATGTTAAGTGTGTTTATTTTATACATGATATCTTTAACAAGTTTTACGCGGAGAGCACTTTGTAGAAACATTTTCCTCATATTGTTGTCTAGTAATCTAACACACTACGCGGACTATGGCGATAACTAAGAAACAAAATCAAAATTTTCGTTCCTGTATTAAATCCGTATGTCTCTATGAATATAGTAAAACGTAAGAACAATATAAAAATTCGGAAATATCCTACCGTAATTTTGCAGTTTTGTCCTTTTGTCAGAATGACAAATTATCCTTTTTTAAGCCAATTTTACAAAATTTATTTAAAAAGATTCTGTTCCGTATTCGGCAACTTTATTGGTATTAATATTTAGTTTTACTTTTTAATTACGAAATATAAACGATAGTCCTGAATAAACTAAAAACGTTGCACATAATAATAAATCCTTAAATCAAGGAAAATGTGATAATTTTTTTAAACATACGATTCTGAAACCCCTATTCTTTGGTTTGTTTTGTGTTCTGAGAATATTCGAAATTGTGTATGTATTTGTTTTTGTTGTTGTTGTTTTTATATTTTTTATTCACCAAACAAGTTAGTCAGTTAGTATGCATGTACATAGTATTTTTTCAAGGTATTATAATTTTAATATACTTAATGAGAAGAAAACCGGCTAGTACTACAGTATGTATTTTGTTTTATTGTATTTTCACCAAAGCAAAAAGAGAATGTATTGTTGTGTAGATAAATTGACAAATTTAACTACCAAATCAATGTACATATTGCATATTTGTAAAAGGAGAAAAATTTCTTTTATGGCATTAAAAAGATTCTGTTTTTTTTACAGGAAAAGTTGTTGAGAAAAGTTGTATAAATATTGCTGGATTGACAAGTTCCATAAAATTAATTTGAAAACTAAACTACGTGTATTTAAATAAGTAAAGAAAGAAATAAGTATGTACTGAAAGATGCAATAATAATATAATATTCTGTTAAGTTTTTTCTAAATTTGCAAAAACTTATCAAGTGTAAAAGGAGTATTGAATTTCAGAAATATTCTTACATTGTTTGTACTCAGCTATATTTGTATTTTTATGTATGTATATCCACTGCATAGCATTTTTTACAACAGGCTTAAATAGTAAAATTGTTCAGAAACACGATAATTTTAGATGAAGTGATTTATTATTCCAGTAACTTGTTTTGATAATCTGTTCTCGAGTTGGACTTGAACTCAAATGATTACCGTCTAACTTTGGTGAATGTATTCATTGAAGGATAAATAATGTACATCAGAGACGTTTGAAAATCGAATGCTACAGTTTGTTTTTGCTAATAAAGAGAAATATTTCTCTGTGAACATAGGTTTTTTTTTTATCAAATTGCTACATATTTCAGCTAAATGGGTTCACTAAATCTTTTTAGTTACTTTGTTTTTGAAATGTATTCTTTTTTCTATCTCTAGGTTTATTAATAATTTTTTTTTATTTTATTTACATGTCATTACGTTTTCTCTGCTTATAAATATGTCTGTGCTCTGTGACTTAATGACGAAATGTGTCTGTCTACACAAATATGAATTTATTTGCCTTACAAACCGAGCATTCGATTTTACTTACTTTTTAATTGTTTTTATTTATTTTTTTTTGCCTTTATTAGTTTGCAGTTCTTTGTTTATTATGTCATTCAACTATATTTAGAGAAGTCTTAATAACGAATTCAAACATTGTTGTCTCCTTCAACGTATTATATTGTTATTTTTATGTGTGTTTTTTTTTACTAAAGATTTATACAAACATACAAATCTGTACAGTTCATTTTGATTTCTGAGTTAAGGAATACAAAGCACAAAAAACAAAACAAAAGATTAAAGTCTCATAATCATAGCCGTTACTCTGTTTAAATGTGTTAAGCGTTAGATTTTAATCTCACACTAACCGAATACAACTTAATTTAACACGTTCAAGCAATGATTTTCTATTCACTTAATAAATCTAGAGTAGTAGGTTTTGAGTACTACAATTAGCTTTTAGAAAATGCAATAGACATGTTTTATGCTAATTATGAGATAAAATACATGAATGAATTACATTCTTTTACCGATTGAATGCTAGTTTACACAAAAGTTATGAAAATAAAAGAAAACTGTGCACATTTCATGATTGACTGTTAATTTCGAAAATGAAAAACAAACTTTCTTTTGTTTAAAACTGAAATGTTTAAAACTGAAAACGTTTCTTTTTTCTATATTTTTATATTTTCTTTCATTGATGTATTGCGAGTCAAAGCATTCGTTTATTTATTTTGTTTTTCTTTTTATTCCTATAAATTTTAATACACTTGTTCATATATATATGTATATACTGTGAAGAAAATCAAAGTAGAATAACGCTTTTGGCACTAAATCAAGTGAAAATATAAAATTAAAAAAAAAAACTAATTTTCTTTACGCAAAATGTGGTGCAAAAAGAGAAAAAGGCACACATTCTAGATTCAGAACTAAAAATACATAATTTCGATATTTTTAAAAAAGAACTCAAAATATATTAAAATTAATTATTATATTTATATTTGGTTGTCTTTTTATTATATATCTACTCTTCTACTAAAAGAAAAATGAGGAGTATTATACAAAGGTAAATGTGCACAAAGAATATTTTTGGAAAACAAAAATTCACATGGTTTCAGAAAATAAGTACTGCTAAAAGCAAACATTTTAAATAAGTATAAAAGGTGTAGTAAAAAGAAATTCATTATTGTGTTAATACTAAAAATGACGTTAGTAACCTGTATACCATGCTTAAATTGCTACTTGTCGAAAATATGTTGGTTAATAGGAGGGACCGAAGTTTATTAAGTAGTGTGTTAGCTTACTAGATGATAGATCGAGAGTTCAGACGATAGCTCTTGAAGTTTCATAAAATTTATTGTTTGGATTCAATATTAAACTGTAGGTACACCCCCAAATGGACAAATTAATGTACATAATAGGTATTGCGGACCACAGTCCTGAATAATGTGATGTACTGGCCGGTAATGTATGTATGTGGGCTATCGAAATGTACGAATGCTCATTAAAAGGCATTGCAAATAACCGCTGAATCACACGAACTTCCAACAATTGACAAAAAAAAAACAAACTCGAACCTTTCCAAACAAATACAAACAGTGACCGAGCAAGACTTGTAATGTTAGAGGATCTAGTACGGATCTCAGCTGTATTGCTGTGACTGTCCGGCTCTTTGTAGAAAAGAGTTGAATACCCTGGGAAAAATTTTATATTAGGATTGAACTAGCGGCATCCATACTCGCTTAACTAATATTATACTCTAATTCAAAGCGTCAAACACATCATATTTTCAATAGCAGCATAAAGTTGGAAACGGTGTGATAAGGTTTGTAAATTATAATTGATAAGATTAAAGTGCATGTGTGTTTATATTAAAGGGTGACGATGTATGAATAGCACTTCAATAATGGTAGGTATTTTATTATCTACTGTGGTAATTAATAATACTAATTGAAAAAGAGTGTGAAATAGTTTATTAAAACATTTCAATGATAAAACCAGAATTTAACGTATCGAATAACAACAGTAAATCTATTATACTTTATACGGATTCATTACATACTACTACAACAAAGAAGACACTCTCAATCCATATTTGTTAACAAAAGAAAATAATATTTAACGCAAATGTATAGTAAATCTTTAAAACTCTTTTGAACAGGATTTGGAAAGTCATCCGCCGTCATTATACATACATACACAATCCTTTCTTCTTTCCATAATAATAAAAATAAGTATTTCGGTTCAAAGTTTAACAAAAAAAGTGTGAGTATAAATAATTTTAAACTTGTTTTGAAAATGTTTTTGTTTTATAAAATCCAAACAAACAGCTGCTACAACCACTACTACTATTTCAAGATTATAACACAACAAGAAAACAATTAAATAAAAATATCTCCCCACTACAACTTATACTCCACTGGCAAAAAGAGCAGCAGAATGAGTAGTAACTCATCATCAGTGGAGATTATGCCGTCATCCAACAAAGTCACAGCAAAAGATACTCACCTATAATGATGTTCTTTTTGTTAACTTTTTAAGTTTATTATTTAATAGGAATTGTTTATTCTATATTAATTAAATAAAACACTTAATTTTAGATTTTAATTGTCTTAGTTTGGTTTTTGTTATCTTTTTATATTGAGTATTATATTATTATTACACAGAAATATTTTTAACATCACACACAAATAATGGGCTACATGTAGTGAAAAAATGGTTAATTTCCACCAAAGCTTAAGAAGAATCTGACAATAAAAGCAAAAGGGCAAAAGGAATTTCAAAAAAACGTGCAAAAAATTTGAATGTCAACCAAGTGTCAAAATCGACTATTTGTTTAGAAAATAGTGTGAGGAAAAAATAACAATGAATTTCCTATGAATGGCACTGTATTATCGTAGTTAAAAGCAGAGTTGTTAATTCGACGTAGCAAATGAAACGTTTATTTCTTTTACCGCCATTTTTTAATGTTTTAGTGTCTAGTGAATGGTGATACATTGTGTTTGTCTAAAACTAAAAACTTTATTTAGTATAATAACAGTGATTTAATTCAGTTTTTCTTATTATATACATATGTTCTGTTCAATAAGTTATAGAACTGTTTAACTTAAAAATACAGAAGCAAGCGGTAAATGTATAGTGCTAAATCTGAAATAAAAAGTGTACGCCATTTAATCTTCCAAACCACTGAAACAATAGATGAGCCTCTGTATTATGGCCGGGTTCATAGGATATTCATGTAAGTGATCATTTTTTCATATCCTGTTGCCATGTACTTTAGAAATTGGATCGGTTATATTACAACAATATTTCGTAGTTCATGAGATTTTATTTTGTTAGGCAAATAGGTACGTATGAGTATGTGTGTAATCATATTGCCAAATACAAAAGCAACGTGTAGTCATAACAGTGAAGTAAAGCAATGTTAATGTTAATGAAGTTTAAACTCTCCATCACACCCTTTGACAAGGTATTCGTCTTTTTCGTTCATAGAGTCAGACAATTGTTGTATCGTCTACAACTTTTCTTTTGTGGTGATAATTGACGGGAGTTTAGAGGCAACATAACGCAACCGCCATGAAAAGTTTCTCATAAACCTGTTGTTCGGAGTCGACTTTAAACCGTAGATCCCGTTACACATGTATAAAATTAATACACACAACATAAGTGGTTTGAGAAGCTAGGCCGTAATCCTGACTGAAGGATTGTAATGGCTAATTATGTTTGTTATAGGTAACATTCTGCTCCAGGGCAGTCAGTTCAGTGTAGTAGGGTTTGATGGTTTTCGCTCTGTTATCGATATTTTTGACAATTGATCTCTCAGAGCATAGTGGATATTTAACTTTGCATAAGAGGCAGGTTTGTTTTAATAAATAAATAAATAACTGAAGAGCTACTTTTCAATAGCCACATGCAAACAAAAATTACCTTTAGTCATGTTGAGTGTGCTAATTTTATTAATGAGTGGCGCAGTCTACAGTCTAAAATTAAAAAAATTAATTAAAATTATCAATCTAAACCACTGTTTAAAAAGGTAACACAGGTTGTGAAACGATAATAAAATCGCACAATTTTTGTGCGCAGTACTACCAAAACAATTGTAACAACATTATCAACCATCTAAACCAGGCTTAAAATAATGTGTTTAGCAAAACTGGTCTCAGTGTGAGTTGAGTAAAATAAATAGACGAAACACATACATTTTGTTACTTCTTTCCTTAAATTGTGTTACCTATTTTTGGTGCAAAATGGATTTCACTTTACCAAATTCCACGCAGGAGTTAATGCCAGAAACACGCACTACATTGCATGACATGGCTTCCAAGGGATGTGACAATAATTTAATACAATTGTTGAAAAGCAACAAGTCTTGGCTCTGGAAAGAACCCAAATATGGTAATACGCCATTACATGCGGCGGCAGCAAATGGTTTTAGTCGTTGTTTAATTATTTTATGTGACGTCATTGATCATATACAAATTAAGACGAAAATTGATTTAAAAAATAATGATGGTTTCACAGCTCTGCATTTGGCAGCCCAAAATGGACACAATCAATGTTGCCGCGAGCTACTTAAACGTGGAGCCAGTCCGAATATTTGCAATAACTATGGCGACACGCCACTGCATACAGCTTGTCGTTATGGGCATGCAGGAGTGTTAAGAATTTTATTGTCAGCCTATTCCAATGCAAATATACAGAATAACAATGGAGATACACCTTTACACATTGCCTGTGCCATGGGTAGAAGGAAATTGTCGAAAATCTTACTGCAGGCTTTTTCAAATGTGCAAATAAAAAATTTCCAGAATGAAACTCCCTACGATATAGCAAAGCGAAAAAGCCATCATGAAGTTATACACATTTTACAATCGGCCAAAATACCTTTAAAAGAAAATGTTGATAAATGCAAAGTGAATTTATTCTCACATGATTCAATGTTCTCACCGTATGGTTGTCATCTGTTACCGGAGACCAGATCAATTTTCTTGACTTATGTGGAACATTTACCCAAATTATCACCAAGAACGGGGGAACAGTATTATTTCGATCTGGCGGGAAATTTGCAAAAGGGACCGAAATGTATTACCAATAAGTGTTATTGCAAACCTTTGATAAAAAATGATTAGGTTTCGAGAACTACAAGCAGTTTATTAGTTTTTAGATAGAATTAAATATTATTATAAATATTAAATCGCAAGTATTATGCTAATAAATTTAAGAACATTTGAAGCTAAGCTTTGGAAAAATAAATTGATAATCAAGTTAAACTTTATCACCAAAAATTCTACAAATTTATATTATTGTTCGGGTTAAATTAACCCGTACAAGAAATGGCTTGCCAGTGCGACTAACTCACCTGCAGTGAAGCTTTTTAAATCCATATTGCTTCCATTCTTGGAAGAGCACTTATCGCCAACACAGTTGTAAGAAAGCACACAGCACAATATAAGCTCACATAGCCAATGGAATAAATCAAAGGGGCAAAAGATCCCAAAATACTGGAAGATGAAGATGGACGTTATTATAGCTCATACAGTCCCCAAATTATGGTTATCGGCTCCTAAATGAAACGGTATTGCTTTTCACATCATACACAAAAGAAGTAAGGAGTAAACATCTGAACATCTTTCTCGAAGATAACTGAGAAAAGAGTTCTGAATGAAAACCTTCTTGTTATTTTGAACTAAGTCTTTCAACTGCAATCCAGATCCTTAAACTGCTGTCTGGCCTGTCAACAGGGCCAACATAACACGGTACACTTACAATCTTACATCTGTCGCCAATTCACCCGACATCCATTTCTAATTACTTCATTTTGTTTTATGTTGACAATAATTTTTTGTTTATTCCCAAATGTTACTTTTTTGAAATTAGGAAGTTATCATCACTGATTTCAGCACGAGTCTTTAAATTAATCTTGAGTCACCCTGTAATTGGACACATTTTTAAAGTTTTTCTTTCTCTTTAATTTTCTGAACAAATTTTTGTTTAATTTCTTAAAATAAACGCTAACGCTATGGTTTCTACTCCCTCAAAGTCAAATGATTTAAGTTTTACACAATCCTTAACACCCGTAAGATGTAAAATCTCTGTTAATAATTTATAAATACTCATAATAATAATCGTTTTGCTTAGTTCTTGATAGTCCGAAATCGAGAAATATATCAAATGATTCTAATGTTGCTGTGTGCAAAGCACGATTAGAAATAATCCTTAAAACTATTGAGGATAACTACAATAAGTGGCAGTTGGCTGAGAAACGTGGTCAGGCTTTGTGTACTGCCATAGAGAGTCTTAAGACTAAAGTTTTGGAAAAAATCAGTACAAATGATGAACACACTGAATTTACATTGTATCCACAGGAACTGAAAGGGTATTGTGACAAGCTGGCTACAATAGCTTCAATATTCGAAGATATTGAACGTAATGCCAAAGAGTCTTTAAGACAATTGAAAGCTTTAAGTAAATTGCCTGGCAGTTGCAATGCAATCTTTTATCGCTCTTGGCAATTGCATGAGTTCATTGAATTCTTAACAGAGTTAGTTAAAAGATACGAAAATGAGTCCAAAGTTAAAAAATTTGTTGCAGGTAAGAAACTCATAGCAAGTTTGAAATTAGTTATGGTTTACAAAGCCGTTGACTTTTAAACATATTTAAACTTAAGCTGTAACTAGAAGTGCACAAATGTGCATCCAATGTTTGCTACTTTTATTGCAGAACATTTGGTCCACTGTTCCAGTCGATCTGATTTAATACGTTGCTCCTCGGCGTGGGAGTATCCTCAATATGTTGATTCTTATGTGCAATTGCTTTTTCTATACCTCAAAGAAGAAATAAATCTCAAAAAATAGTTGTATTAATTTTTATTTATTATCAAATACATTTATATTGTTATGAAACAAAAAAAATTAAAGCATAAAGGCATTTGAAGCGATTATTAGGTGATTATTCTATATCCCCTGTGCAAATATAAAAGTATACAAAAATGCTTTTAAGCAACGCTATAAAAATTATTTTGTGAAAACATAAATTAAATACAACTTCAGTTCTGGTTGGCAGCCAAAGCCATGACTGTAAAACGTAATTCTTCTGGATCACGAGCCATAAATTCTTTGCAGACGCGTGCAGCATCTTGAACAAATGATTCATCATTAGTCTCACCATGTTTAATGGGGAATTCTTTGCGACCATCCAATTCGTAAAGTACGCCATCAACATTAACCAATGCTATGAAATGATGATAGACTTTTTCGTCAGGATTAGCAGTGGTTTGACCCTCCTGAATGTGAAGAAAATGGTTAGTTTAAGGCATAAATTTTATGTTCGCTTGGGCAATATGGATAAAATACCATAAAAGGTTTAAGCTAATTAGACTAATCTGTACATTTTTAAAGTATTTTTATTGGTTTTCTTTTTTTCAAATGTACATACCTGAGCTAAGGCCTGATGATCTTCAGTTACATCGGGATCATTTTCCAATGCTTTGCCTCTCTCTTCTGGAGAAAGTTCCTGAGCCTTTTCCAAGAACTTCTTCAAAGCACCATCATTCAAATCAATACTACAAATATTTTCAAGTCATTTATAATCTATACGATCTATAGGAATATCAAAACGTACTCTTTATTATTGGCTACACTGTGGATTAAAGCCACAGTTCCACAAGCATTATGAGTAAATTGGCGCATATAAAACAAGCTTTTGGGGTGTTCCTGAGCCTCAGCCGCTAGGCGTTCTTGTTCCTCAGCACGATGTTTTTCATACTATTTTTTTATAAATTGTGTTGATTTATGGTTTTTAGTTAATAAGTTCGTCCCACTATGAATAACAACCGAACTTCTGCTGATTTGCAAGTGAAACTTTTAAATATTAGCAGTACAACTTGAAGTTCGATTCTTCCTCATAACAAACCCCCAATAATTCATATTAATTACTTACAGTATCCGAACAGGGGAATAATAATATAATGGCCTTAACTGGTTTGGGTATCCATTCAAGCATTTCAGGCTCCAAGCCTACAACATCAGTTAAAACCCAGTCTTTTGTTACTCCCAATTTATGTATGTATTTGGTTAATACCTATTAAATTAAAGGGGTCAAAAGAAAAAATTACACGAAAATATGTGTATTTAGTATGAGTCATTTTCAAAAGGGAATAATAACAGGATATGTCTGGCTGGACGGCGACACTCAGGCGGCTAAGAAAATTTGCAATAAATTATTTTTTTAAGGTTAAACTTACATCAGGATTTGATTCCAAAGGCATCCATACAGACATGTTGCTTATTTATTTAATGAGATCTGTTTATATCACCAGAAAAAATCTACCGCAATTTAAAAAAGGGAATTTTTCTTGTTTTACTTAATATTTCGCTTTCGCAAAAGAAAATGCCGGCTGCTACGGTGGGAGTGATTCTTTTGTTTGAGTTTGTTTTTCTTGTCGTTTACAGTTTTTCTATATATTAGGGTGGCCATTCCCTTATCTTTGAAAAGCTTTTTTTTGGCTTAAAAACAGAGTTGTTGAAGTATTTTTTTTTCAAAATAGTATTACCATACCTGGTATATGAGGAAATAAGAAATTGTAGATTCTTTCAGTACTTTTTAGGCTTTTATGAAAATATTTTCAAATTTATTTTCTTGTTTATTTCAACTTATAATCACTTTGAAAGCTTAAAAACATTCTTATCTGATACCAGGTGCCTGTTAAATTTGATTTGTACTCTGTGACTGTGAAAGCATTAGGAAATATTTCATACTAAATAATTAACAATTCTTAAATATTAAAATTACTTCTTGTATTTCCATAAATATAAAGCAAACATTGCTCCAAAGGATGTAAGAGATCCTAAAATTAGCCAGGCTGTTATATGAAAGAAGTTTGAAGACTTTTTAAGTTTTTTGGCATTATCAGTTGACTTTAGTTTTTCATAAATAATCTGAAAAATATAATAAAAATTTAATATTTTGATTATTTTATCTATTTCTGAATTGAATTACAATTTTAAATTATATTTTAATTTATTTAACTATATGCTAAGAGGCAAAGGTAAATCACTTCAGATTAACATAATCCGATCTAAGGCTTTTGAAGCAGATAAGCTATTGAAATTCCACAAAATGCATAACAACGCGTGCTTAGTCGCTATTTGCAACGCTCTCCAGCATCCCATTGAAGCTGTTACGGATTACTTTTCATGACTAGACAAATTATTGCAATGAATCAGCGGATCGCAAAATATAATGAAAGAATTGTTTACCACACCTTATATAACTTAAATAGATGGCCATTTGTCACAACCCAGATGTAATAGTTTTTCGATATGATCAATACTATATTAAAAATTGCTTTTTTACTTACATCTTCAATATCTAAAATTTCCTTTTCAATGCCGTCAGTTACATCGTACAATTCATTCAGAGCCTCCAATACAAAGCGACTAGCAAATGATTTCTCTCCTACGATTACATCTTCTGGTGGCATTATTTGCAACTTGTAATTAGCAGCTGCTAAAGCTGAACGCATTGATTCCAAATGACTGCTGGCATTGTTAATGATTTGGCGATTATAATTGGAAGCCTCTTTCAAGTGGTGTATTCTGGAAAAATCCATACAAATTGATTTAGTAAATAATTTCATAAAAAGAAAAAAACTAAACGCACTGTTCCAATGATGGATTTTGGTTTGGCAATTGACTAAAAAACTGTAACAGTTCATTTTTCTGTGTTGGCCTAGAGAAGCCCATTAATTCCAAGTCTTCGAGAGTCAATGATGCCAAATCTCGATAGGAAATATTTTCAGTCATTAATTTCTCCACACAATCACTAGCATTGTCACCTTGTGTTGTTAATAGTGTTGTAAGGATTTCACGATTGGTTTGAGTATCACCAGAAGAGTTTATCAATTTATGGCGATAACGCAAAAAGCCACTGTCTCCCTCATGCAAGATTCCTTTTGTTTGAAAATTCTTATTGGATTCAAATTGAACGGCAGGTACTTTTACCGAAACTATTGTGTCACTTTGATCGTGCATTTTATTTTAATATATTTTTCTATTTATTAGATTTCTTTTTTTCTCAAGTTAAAAATGCAAAACACAAAAATGCAGACTGCAATTCCAAATTGTAAACAAAGGCTTGAAAAATATTATACAGTGATGCCAGATGCTTTGAAAACATTTTTTAAAGCTTTTATTTAAAAATAATTGCTGCCATATATTCTGAATTTATTTACTGTGCAGATTTATAAAACCTAATGAAAATAACGGAAAACCTATTTCAAGTTGGCCATCACAATCTTCCGATGGTAATAATAGGTAGCCTATGGGTTATGCTAAAACCATAAAATTGTGGGTGAGTTCTCTATATTGATAACCAGTAAGCCCAAAGGTGATAATGCAGTAATAGATTCCGCATTAAACTGTCCTTCACGGCTTGCATGCATCAGTTATGTTGATGAATTCAAAATCAGTTTATCAAAGACTCCGGATGATTATTGTGGTAGCGGCAATCGAAATCGGGACGGCGAATGTTCTAACTAAGTTAGATTCACTTTCAGGTCATAGGCCCTCATTCAGCTACTTTTACGGGTCTGTCGAAAGATGTGTGAGGGAATGGGAGCAGAAACGTTGTGGGGATACATCAGATTGATAAGTGCCCAATAATCTATTTGCCTTCAATAGACAGAATTTGAACGGGCTTACTTAATTACTTGGTTTCTCATGAGACATTGCGAGGTAAGATCGCTGACAAGAATTTGTAAGAGCTGGTAGCCGAAGATGCGGATTTTTAAATTACCAAACAGCTCTTCTGTAACTGTCCAGACTTTAACGACCCTGGGTTAGATATTTTAGACTCTCTGTCGAGAGCCAACATTTGTGTTCTCATAAAATTTTTATGAGATTGAGCTGGTTGATAAGCGCCCAGAAATCATGGATTGAGTTTCTTCAGTGTTCTTCGGTGTGTTGTGTCTTTCCTTACTTTTTTCATTTTTCTTTTCTCCCTTATTCTTATTTCTTTCTGCCTCTAATCTATGCTCCTGCGTTGGCAGCCAGTAGTTGTAACCATTCTCTGAAAATCATTGGCACTTGGAGAATATGCCTTTCACTTGTGGTAAATTAAACAATTTTTAATCAACAAGTGTTTGATAAAATGGATTATTAAAATGTTAAAACTAAAAACAGCTGATTTACAACTTAACGGTTATTCACAGCTGTTATATAAATTCAATTGCGCAGGTCCTGCCAAAAGAGTATACATAGGATGAGAGAATTGAATGAAAAGAAAATTTACTGTCACTATTTTCCATTTTTTTGTTTATTGTAATACACACACGAATAAAATTATTTAAAACTTAATATTTCATTAAGAACGATAAGAAAATAAGTTGAGTTAATTAAACCAAAACAAATTTATTTAATAATCCCCAGTCACAATCCAAAAAAAAAAAAACGGAAAATAAGATAGAAAAGAAGAAACCAAAAAGCGAAATGTTCCTTAAGGAACTGATACGATTGTCCACCCAGCATAGAACTTTTTATTGCTATATGATATTGAGCGTATGGATATTCTTATTAATAGCAGGTACATAATTACAGAATTCTCTCTAAAAAACTTAAACTATCTTAGTTAATGTTCCTTTCTTTTGGTTAGGCATGTACAAGTACATTGGACACAGCTCCTCTTCCTTAAGCTATATCTTAAATGGTAAAACGCACTACAATTCAGCTGTTATGACACCTACGCCTCCTATAGATGCAAATAATTTTGCCAAATATAAGACCCGTTGTACGGCTTTGTCTCAAATCAATCGCTTGGATGATGGTGGTATGTTGGATGGTTGGAAATTGCAGGGTGTTCTTATGGTCATACGACATGGAGATCGTGGTCCCATGTCCCATGTACGCAATATACCGCATTTGGATTGTGGCATAACTGGGGATAATTTGGTTAATAAGTACGCATGTTCCCCATGTTTTTCCAATTGTTTTTATAGTCATTTCCATTTTCTGTTTTAGATATCGTAGTTTTTTATATAATTCGACATCAGTTTCGGGCTCCAATCACATGTATTGGAATAAAGTTGGTCCATTTCATAGTTTTCCACTGTTGCCTTTAGCCGAAAAGGAATGTCTACTGGGGCAATTGACTTATAAGTGAGTACAGAAATTTGTGGTATTTTACGTCAATTTTTAGTAAAAGGGTTTTCTAAGCTTAGGGTCGACTACATGGAGATGTGTTTTTAGAACTCCAATTAGGGACTGCTTGTTTGCTGATCCGAATGTTACCGATATGGGTCTGGAGAGTATATGACTACGACTCAAAAATGTACGATAGAGTAGCCTGATATATATACATAATTAAAGGTTTTGATATTAGATTTTAAATAGACTCCCGGACCATTCTAGTGTTCTTTAGGCAGAGGCCATGGGCATATTTAAAACTGCTCAATGTTTATTTGGACATCCTGGCTGCGATCGAGTTTCACATGAATTATTATATTATATCGTCGAAAATTGCATTGTAGTAGAATGGACCAATGTTGTTACTGAGATTATAATCTTCTAAATTTTAGAAGGCATGGGAGTTTCGGTTGTCTCAGTTAAACTGTGTCTCCGATTGTTTTATATAGAGGATCGCAGTATGAGGACAATATTGCTAGGAGGAGACCATACTTTACGTTTTGTGTCAGTGTTCGACTCTTGCTATGAAGAGATAGAGGTGCTCGATATCTTATTCTCTCCAAATATTAGTGCAATAGCAGGATTTATTTTGGAGTCAGGATGGTCTTCTATAGGGAATGTTAACTCCTGGGTTGGATACTCATTTCTGTGGTGTCAGAATAGCCCTAACCCGTGGTTTAAGTGAGACCTTACACTTTACTCTTTTTGATTAACTTTTAAGGTAATTCCATTGGCAAACGACTGGGCTTGCCGGTGACTGCTTTCATAGGAGAGAGCAGCGCATAGATAATTTTCTATCAATCTTAATAAGTATACAGCAAAATCGTTGTGACCGACAAACTTGGTTTTCTCTCGAAGTTATTGTAAATGTTCCATTTCTGTCCACAAGTAACCAGTCGTTTCAAGAATTGATCCATTTTATTTAAATTCACCATCAATTCAGGAAAGTTTTTTCGTGCCTTAATCTAGGCTGGACATATACATTGAACTTCTTCTTTCTATACATATATAGTTGAGATTTGAACTCGCAACTCTTACCTAGTAATTCAACAAACTATTCACTTGACCAAGGCGATGATGTCTATGGTTGTCTTTTAATTACTCTTTCAATTATAGGGGCATAGCACAACTTTTACATGTTGGAGAGACACTGCATCAAATCTATGCTCATCCTTTAGGGCTATGGTTTAAACAGCCCAACAATCAATACGGTAAAAATGTCATGAACTCAACGCCTTACTCTACGCTCTTAAACTCTGACGAAGTTGTAGTTTATACAACTCGTGTAAGAAGAACATTCCAATCAGCTTTGGCTCTGCTCTATACATTTCTACCCACGGACAAATGGTTGGCGCTTAACATTAAGGAATCTCATAGTATAGCCTTCTGTTTCAGCGACTGTGCCTGTCCACAAGCTGATGCTCTACGCAAGGAGTTAATGAAAATTCAAAAACAAAAATTAGCTCAACAGCCTATGGTAGCCAATGTTATGCACTGGATTGGCAATCAATTACTGCAGCATACCCCAAATGGCATTAACGATCCAAATGAGGTAGTGGATGCTATGCTAACTGTTATGTGTCATGATGCTCCCTGGCCTTGCAGAAATTTGAATAGTTCAGATAATGAAGCTGTAAGCACGAAACCAAATGATGTGGATGTAAATGACGTCATCAACATAGACCAGGATGATATGGTAAACGGTGGAGGTGGAGGTATAGGTTTTAATGAACCTGGTAGAGCTGAAGACATGGCTAACAATTTAATAGAGCTACAGGGTGGCGCACCAACCACAACAAATGAGGGATGTATAGAAACACACCACGTTTCCACTTTAATGTCATTTTCAAATTGGCAATCCACGCGGGAAGTCAATCATTCTTATTACAAACGTATTGGCTTAATGCGTGCCTATGGCATGATAAGACACATTGTCAGCTATATGTTACGCATGATATCCGGTGATCGTACGAAATTTGTTTTATATTCAGGACATGACTGGACTCTACAATATCTAACGGCAGCCTTGGGCATACAAACGGATACCACTTTTATAGGTTATGCGGCACGTTTGGCTTTTGAGGTTTACAAAAGTGAGGCCCATACCGATTATTATTTTAGGGTGGTTTACGATGGTCATGATGTTACGAAACAAATTGATTTTTGTGAAGGCGGTAAAAGTCTGCGCGTTACACGAGACTCTCGCGGCAATAAGGCGGATTTGTGCCCCATAGAAAATATTATACGTTTTCTGCACGAAGACTATTTCAGTCCATTGAATGCCACTAATTTTAAGGATGCCTGCATACTACAACAACCGCTGAAACCTAATGAATTTTAGATCTAAGTTAACGATTATACTCCTTCCTACCAAATACGCCACTTAGTCAATAGAAATCGATCCCTAACGAAATGTTGGCAAACGAAACATATCAAAAACAAATTTAATATTTAAAAATGGAAAATATTGTATTTACTTAGCATAGAATTTAAATAATAAGTCCCTATCAGCACCCTATCTATATAAATGAAATAACAGAATACATATCAAAAACTGTGATAAAGTAGTTAAATTAGATCTAAGTTTACGAAAATACAAGGCATTGTATTGTAATTTTAAGCAAAAACATATCAATTGAAACGTAACGATGCATATCATTGTAAAAAAACTTACAAATCAACACTATATATCACGAATATTGTAAATTATATCGAGAAAAATATATGTTATCGATAATACTGAGCATACATACATATGTATGTATGTATATCGTATTCGAAACTAAATTATATCATTAACATTTTAATTTGTTTACTTTAATCGTATATAATGGATACAACAAATCAAAATCTCTGGGTTTAGTTGGGTAGTTAGAGGTAGCTGTAGAAAGACTTTGGATTGATCATATAACGCCACAGATTTTAACGTTCCCCTAGTCTGGAATCATTCGGAGATTTTAATGCAGCGATTGCTAGACCCAAACTGTACGGTTCATAGAGTGCATATTGTTTGTGGCGTGATACTATAATAATTCCCCTAATCATGATGCTTCAAACGCTCCAAACTTTGTAGAAAATGTTGATAAAGTATTGCTACTTATAGCGTCCGATTGTTATATAAAAAGGATCTCAAAAAAATTAATTAACAAAATTCGCGAACTAACACCAGCAAATTGTTGAATAGAAAAAATCGTCAGGATTTTGTAGTGTGTTTCGTTGGTTTGCCAAGTAATGGGTTGCTTATCATAGTTTCGACCCATACAGTCAACAATTGAACTGCTTTAAAGCAACTGCTATTTACAAGAGGGCTGCATTGGCCAAGAGGATAGGAATTCTGTCTAAACAAGACAAAAAAAAGCTCACATTCATCTATTTTGAATCGTCTGAAGCTCCCATTTAAAGATCTTGCATTCGCCTTCAATCTATACCACAATTTTCTTTGTGATATACTCCAGAAGAAACTTGTTGGAGTATAACGGATTAACCGACAAGATAACGGTACGTATTTAAAGAAAGCAAAGGAATGTGCATTAATTGCAGGGAACCTACAACAAAATTTTTAAAATTTTCCGCGTTAACAAATTTAACCAATAAATTAGGATTAAGAAATTTAGGCAATAAATTAGGAATAATAATCTTTTGCATATTAGAATTCTCATTGAATTCATTTTAAAATTTCCGTCATTAAAACAAAAACTAAGACATAAATTTCTATCCGACCTACTTGACAAACTCGTACCTCAAATGCAATTGCTCAACTAAAATTGCAGTCCATAAATGCATTGCAAACGATAAACTAAAGCAAAATAAAATGACAACAGCAGCAAAAACAAATACATTTGCAAAAAAAAAACAAAAAATAAGTAAAAAAAAAAATAACAAACGTACAAACAGCTGAAACGAGGTTAACGAACGAAACTCAATACAGAGAACAACGACCTTAAAGGAGAGCGGCTATAAAAACAAATTTCATGTGCATGAATGAAAGGCACAACAACAAAAATGAGTACAACGAGCTTTAAAAAAAATAATAATGGGGTGAAGTGGGGCACACTGTGATACATTCTCTCATACATACGCGAATAATTTCATATTGTAGCAGATTGTATGTACTACAATGAATGTACGAGTATACAAGTTGGTGTATACCAGCGCAATTGAGCGTAATTAAAGAAAAATTCATAGAGTACTTAATGTAAAATCAAGCTGCTGATAAAGCTGAGAGCCTGTTACCTCTCAGTACACTATGTTACTTACGTAAAATTTTTGTACTGAAAAAATTTGTACAGACGACGATTTATTTCTATAGAAAAATGTGAAAAAACCATTACAGTACCACAACTAAAAACAATTGAAGAATAAAAAATGAACAAAACAATGGGAAATAATATGCACCCATACATTCAACTGTACGCGTTACACTTGCAAATTCAAGCAGAAGAAGAAAACAAGTGCAATGGGAAATGTTTTATAATGTGGCCAGATGACGGGAATCGTTCGATGAGGGAATTTATTTAAAAAAAATGTGTTTGATGGATATTTGTGGTAAATTTGTAATAATAAAATTAAAATTGTTGTGCTATCATTATTAAGAGCTACCAAACATATTTCCTATATAAAATGTGTATTTCCTACAAACTTCTTAGCTTCTAAGGATGCTAATAAGTGTACTTTGCCTTAGTTATTTAGGTAGATAGGTAGCCGTATATCCAAAGAGATTGGGTAGGCACACTTAAGAAACATAAAGCATAGATTTATCGCACGGGCGTTGAATATCGGGTGATATTACCCTAAAAGGTATTGGATCATCCATATTTATGTTCTGTAATTCAATAGATCTATCAGCTAGATTCTTATATTATATATATATATATATGTCTGATGTTATTGTTCATCGTCTTCTTAAATTACGAGATAGTGCCTCGATATTTAAATCTGCTTCTGTCAAGCTTACCAAGCTTAGATCATACATGCTTTGATTACGGATACGGATATAATTTGGCTTCTTGTTCTGAAGTCCTATCTCCGGGTTTATGACCTTTCGTGTAATAAAAAGTTCTCACGGACATCTGTGCTCGATAGCTCCGTCCGATCATGGGAGAATAATGCAATTGGTCGCGATTGATATGTTAAACATCCTGTAAGCTTTTAAGCAAATGCCCACTATTATTTAAATTGAAATCTTTGGTTGTATGTATAATAAAAGATGATCCCGTTTATTTTTAATATTCTGTCATAATATTTTACAGTCTGGTAACATTATGCGGGTGTCTGCTACAAAAGAAATGTAAAACAACTTGAGTTTATTGTAAATGCTGCGAAAGAAGTGCTTTTGTTAGCCATGTTTGGTGTTATTTTTTTGCAAAAAAAATATAAGAAATGTTGGAGAATTTTCAATCTGTTTAAAAGTAGAAATTGGGGAAAGTTTTTTTTGTTGAAGATACACACACTCCGAGAAAATAAGCAAAATTTGTGTGTACGTATGCCTCAAAGCTGTTGTAAATATTGTAAATCTGAGCTACAAAATTATATACCCGTTACAGTTGAATTGGAAAGTAAGAGAGTGCTCTCTTTGTTTACTTATTCTGATGTAAATCTCCACTTAATGGCGTATGAATGGATGTATGATGATGCTCTCAACAATTATTCCCTGTATCAGATAGAATAGTGGAGTGTTGTAATACAATATTAACAAGTCTTTTACAGAGATAAAGGGGACGCCTGATATAGTTTTGGATTTAATATTTTAGTTTTTAAAAATCGGTGCACTCGCACTGCATGTTCTTGTTACATGAGCATAAGGAGCCCAGATTTTGTAGCTGCAATTTTTTTTCAGTTTGCGAAAAAATAACACACAAACTGGCAAAAACAGAAAGATTGTATAATTTTTTTGTTTGTATAATTTAGCCATCTCTCTCCTACTGTGGCAGGCAGATACAACAATAATACTAACAAACGCTTATTCATACAAACAAACGAACGAACTCATGCTCATTTGCTATAATAATACTTTTCTTCTCTGCTCATTCGAATACAAATGCTTATTCAGTCTGTCCATGTATATATACATCAACAAATCTCACCGTCTTACAAATGTTGTCTCTTTTTTCGTTTTGATTTTGTAAATTATTGCCAACAGATTTGTTGTGTTTGCTTAACTGTATGCAAGAGAGCCACCAATACTAACGATATCGGCAAAAAGTGCATTAAAACGCTAAATAAAAGTACCGCAACTTTTATACTCTGCTCGTATATTGTGACTTGACTTGAAGGTTGTTGACATCGTTTGTTCCCAATCGTGCGCTCGTATTCTCCCAAATTTCCTATTCTCTGTTTACAAACGTATTGAGCTGTTATATGTGTGTGAGTGTATGTGGTGATTTGTTTTAGTATTAGTTTTATTGCTCTCAATGCATTTTTCTTAAAATGCATTTTTATTTTCATTGACTTGCTATATGAATGCTTACGATTTTGTGGAACTGAAGAGGGGTTGCAGGGTGTAAAATAGTTGTTTTGGTGAGAGGGAAAGAGAATGTGAGTGTGTGTTTTGTTAGAAGATATAAAACTTGTTTCATAATATTGCAATTTCCTCAGAAACATTTATAGGAGAGCCTTACAATCAGCATATTAGGCAATCATTTACAAACGTGCATGGTAAGAAAAATAGAAGTACACCTGTTTTTAAACTTCGGAATACTTTCTAATCTCAGTTCTGAATGTTGAAACGCTGAGATCTTTATTTATGTCCGAGTCTCTGATATATTAACGAGCGTTTGTAAAGATTTGAAAGTTAATTTTTTCTATGATCAAATCTGATATGCTTCACCATAACTGCATACCATAATATCATATCATAACTTACCACAATGTATAGGTAATATAATATTGTAGGGTAGTTGTTATATACTTCGCACTAAACTTACACGCATAAACTTTTGTATTCGTTGCATTTTTTTTGTGGATACTCTCGATCTCTATCTCTACAGTGTAAGTGGAGTCGCGTAAAGAGTAATAACGTCGTCAGACAACACTATGACTGTGAGAGTAATAAATAATATAAAAATGCAATTTACTTCGTGTATCGCGATGGCGTTCGACGTTTTGTTGTGTTCATTTACAGCCAATAATAAAGCAGAAGCGTTCAATGTTGTCATTTGTTGTTATTGTTGTTATATATATATGTGTGTGTGTGTGCATGTGTTTGCAAATTTTTATACTAATACAACAACAACAACAAGAGCAATAAACAACAGTAGTTAATAAGTAAATTGCATTGCATACATGCATGATACTCTCTACACAAGCAGAGAAAAAAGAAAACAACTTTTAAATTGCAATCCACTTACTGTCCATTGCTGGGTGCCGGCTACAAAATGTTGAGGAAGAAAAATCGTGCAAATTTTAGAAAAAATTATTTTTTCAATATGCCAGCCAGGCATTTTCATCAACAACGTCGGTTCATTTTTTTCTTTCTTTCTACTGTTTGTTGTCGTTTAATGGTTGGTTGGTTGTTGTTGTTGTTTAGTTGGGATGATTGTGTAATGAAATAAGAACAACAGCTACAGAGTGGAGCAGTGTATAGCTGCATGTGTTAGTAAAGCAGCCAGCCAGGCGTTGCGGTAGGCAGCTGGTTCCAATAACATGTATAAAGCAGAAGAGCATTTTTATAGTAAGAGTATGTGTGTATTACACATACACATACATGTGTGTGTAGAGATGCATTTGTGTGTGTCTAATTTTCTAATACATTATAATGGTAGTTGTATGGCCTTTATGGAGAGTATAAACTAACGATTTTCTAACATCCTAGGAAAATAGACAACTAGGCAAACATAATACCAGGAAAATTCAAGCTGTAAACAAACGTTCATTATTTTTGTCGTCTTCTGTTGGTTGTTGCTACGTTCCCTACTTATACTATTTATCGAGCCAAAGCGAGCGAGTGAACAACAAATGTACGTACGTACGTTGGTCGTATGTATGAACGAACGAACAACTTCCCAACTCACTTACTCTCTGCCCAATTGTGCTGTGTTGTTGTGTTGCTGCTGATGTTGCAGCAGTTGCCTGCATCTAAACATTATATGGTTTGGTACTGGCAAAACCATACCATGCCATGCCATGTCTTGCCACACCGGCAACCATGCAGCCAGCCAAAGTTTTAAACCATTTAAACCATTGGTAGCCAGTATGGGATAGACTAAATATCTAAGCGCCCCTCTGTCTCTTTCCATGCATCATATTCGTTTCGTAATTTTACAAACCATCGCCAACGTGGCATGCCACCACTAAGTGTGTAATTTGTAATTGTAATGGTAGTAACGTTATGGTTTGTTGCAGATGGTAATGGCTTTTTTTTTTTTTTTGCTAAACATAGGGATTTTCTAATTGTGCTTGTACAATAGCGTTTACAGAAAAGAGTTTTTCCAGCAAAAATTGTTTCATTTCAATGAATGCAACCCCCTTCTATTATTGCTGATATGGCATTACTTTGCCATGGCTCCTATTACATGTGAGAGATCCTAAAACTGCCAGTATCTCACTTCATGTGCATCGTTATCTTTCAAATGCGCAGACAGACAGACACAGACATCGAAACAGAGACAATTTTCCTGAAACTCTCATGTAATTCCCTTTGTATTCACCTTAAATAAAAACAAGCAAACAACAGATGCTCTTACCCATCTCCGTATCGAAATCTATTTTCCTAGACAAAAGTCGTCACTATCCATCGTTGGTTGGTTGGTTAGTTGTTTGGTTCGTATGTTCGTTCGTTTGTACATTCGCTCGTTCGTTCGTTTTTGTACTTCTACTGTGCCATTATATAGAGATGCAATAGGTGATAAACGTCATAATAAGAAAAAAAGCTAAAGCTATTGCTTTTGTTTTTGTATTTTCAATTACAATTTTCTCGTTTTTAGTACAGCCACAATCTCTATAAGAAATGATGCTTCTCTCCTCTAAAATCATCATCATCATCATCATCATCATCATCATCATCATCATCATTATCATCATCACGATGATCATCATTATTGTTATTAAAATTGTAGTCGTTTGTTGTTGTTGTCTGTTGTTATCATTATCGATGTGAATTCAAAATTGCTCTGTAACTGCTTGAAATTGCATTGCATTACATTGCACAACAACAATTCCGATATTTTTAGGGCAGGAGAGTATAAATAAACTGTTGGGTATAAATAAAATGTTGTTATACAATTGTATACCCAGTAGGAATGTTTTTTCTGCAATTGTACAATTACTGCGAAATATTTGTATTAAATAATTGTTAAGTGAGAAGCTAGGCCTGTATCCTGACTGAAGGGTTGTTATGGCCAATTATGTATGTATGTATGTATGTAATTGTTAAGCAAGGAGCGTGGACAAAAAAATTTCGAACATACGAACCAAAAAATGAAAAAGCCCTTAATAAGTTCCAACAATTTAGCCATGGTTAGCTTCGTTGTCCAAGGTATGATCTAATATAGACGTCAGTGATTATCTTAAGCGTCTTAATTACAAATGTGAAGAGACTGATAAGCCAAAAACTTTAACTTTGGTGTGAGATGCTTTACCTTACCCACCACCTCTTTTAATTTCCAGTTAAAACACTTAAGAGGATCATTGGCATCGTTCTCGCACCAAATACAGTCACAGCAAATCTACTAATCTGTTCAACACTCACATAGAAAAATCCTTGCATTACAAGAAAAATACCCTGACTGCTTTTCTTTCGGTACTAGGGTATAATGGAAAATTATGGTAACACAATGCACCCTATCTGGCCTAAGTGTGACCATCCAATTTCTTTGGGCCACCTCTACCTATCTACCTATCTTCTTAACGACAATATGCAATCAAAATTTCTCGAGATTCCATTTACTATCACTTTGCTTTAGAAAAATGAATATTCCTACTCTTAAAATTTTCTACTGGTCAATTTTTCACCACATCACTTCATACACGAGTCCATACGTACATATATTGTTTACACACAGTATTTATATGTAAACATCACCGCAGTACGCAGCCAATGACCCAAGAAACAAAGAAAAAGAAAATAGAAATAAAACTGCAAACAAAAGTACACAAAAAAGGTGTGTAAACTTTGCGAACGTTCGTTGAACTTCTGCGGTGATACATACTTTGGACTGGATTGGCTGAATCAGTGGATTTCTTGAGCGCAAAAATAACGACGACTGGCTGATTTTAAAATAAACCGGCCAGCAAGCAAGCAACGCTCACGACCACATCACATACTCTCATGGAGTTCATTGACTACCAGACAACAATAATAAGCGACGCGTCGGTCGATTATTGAGAATTTGTTTTTATTTCTGCTCCACTCATG
The DNA here is from genome assembly GCA_005959815.1 of Sarcophaga bullata. Taxonomy (NCBI): domain Eukaryota; kingdom Metazoa; phylum Arthropoda; class Insecta; order Diptera; family Sarcophagidae; genus Sarcophaga; species Sarcophaga bullata. Next base: position 42,558 of record QOCX01000120.1, read on the forward strand.
CTTTGTATACAAAAACAAAACGACAACATTTGGAATATTTGACCATACTATCGAGATATTCTGCTAGCCCAGTAGAATAACATGAAATGACGCAAACTCTGAAATGCTACAAAATTGAATATATGATATGGTGATGATGATAATGATGACACCGCTTTGAAAGAACAAAGAAGCATTAACGAAATTAAAAAAATAGCAGTGGCAATAAAAACACATGAATAGCAAATAAAATGTCAAAACATTTGTAGTGTCAACCGACCATGTTAAACATGGTAATGTATGGCATTACTTTTCATGATGATGTTAAACTGCAATTGAAAATTATGATTCTGGTTATAAATAAAATGTTCGTAATTTTTTCTGTAATACATGCTGTGTAGCAATAATACGTCCATACATGGATCAGTTTGGTCGTCTCTCTGAGTACAAGCAACTTAAAAGTCTTTAATGTCATGTTGTGTCTGCTTATTGAGAATACTTTATACTTTCTGCACAATGGGATATTATGTGTATTATTTCCCTTTTAACTTAAATTGGCTGTCAGTATATTAAAGATATAATAATTAATAATCTGAATATGTTCATAGTGACTAAACACATACACCCTTAAGAGTTGCAATTATATTTTGGAATTGGTAACATCGATGTTACAACGGAAACTTACAGGACACAAATAAGTTATGTCCATTGAATTCATTTGTTAACAACCCATTGTGCATTATGTTTACATTGAAAGACTGTAATTTTAACAGTCATATTTTAATTTCAAATCCACCTCTTTGAGTATTCTTTCAGCCTGTTCAATTATATTTTATACATACAATTCAAATAAAAGATCTCTTTTAAACTCATAAGAATATTTTAAATAAGAGACTTACACGACAGAGCCCACAGTCTCTTATAACATAAAATAACAGGGAAAATGGAACAATAAAAACGAAAATGTAAACACGACAAATAAGTTCCTTTAATGGATTTCATTTAGAACAGACGAGTGCTTTATCTCTCTCTCCCTCTCTTTCTTTATCTCTCCTGTGTTCCAGTTACTATGTAATGAGAGTAAAAAAAAAAAACAAAAAATAGAGAATCTTTTAACATTGTACTAAGCAAGCATTCCATTTAAAACGAATGGATGGATAATAATAAGAATAATAAATAATGGGAATAGTACGTGTGTTATGTCATAATACAATATTGCAGAACTAAATAGCCCTATGATACCACCCCTCGTTATGTTATTTATAGCAGACAGTATAATAATAATAAAAGATTATTTTTGTTGCTCTCTTTATGGTTGCCAGCCAAGCCAGCCACCATAATAATATAATTCCCGTTTTATAGAAGCAGTCGACGATTCCTACTAAAAAATTATAATTTATTATATTCGATTTGCTTAATTACACCAGGAAATCAGTTTTAATCAGCTGGTGTAAGTAGATTTTCGTTCCACTTCGACAGTTTTATTACAATTTTATCTGAAAAACCACGAAAGAGAAAAAAAAACAAAGTTTCCAAAGCTGAAAAAATGCTTTATATCGCTGATTTATGTATGTATGTATGTATGTATGCACATACTTTCCCATGAATATAAGTTACTCCCAGCAGTAGTTTTGACCAGACTAGAGTTTTACGTTTGGGGCAAAGAAATGTTTGGCTATGGAAAAAAACAATATGGCTACTAATAGAGAGGGATAACAGAAACATGCAACACGGTGGCAAATAGATGACTAATTTTATATTATAATGAGTGTTACACTGACAATCGAAACACTAAACAAATAAAGAAAAGAGAAACATCGTAAAATAATAGAAAAAATCATACACCGTGCACCAGAAATTGAACAATTGAGAAATAATGTTAGTTTAAGTAGTTAGGGAGTTGGGTTAAGTGAAAGTGAAGTCAACGAGGGCACTCAAGGTAATGTGTTGTGATCTCACTTTTAGGAATACCATCTTTTCTATAGGAAGTCTGTATCTTATACTTACTTCCTTATCTTATTCTAGTTAGAGATGCAAACGATACATCGATGTTTAGAAAGCATGTTTTACTCATAAGCTATTGATGTTAACATCGATGTTTCGATGGACAATATATCGGCGTTGCATCGGTATTTGAGAAACTTTTTAAATGGTGCTTTGTGACTTGTATAATAGTTTTTATTTTAAATAATATTTTTGTAGTATTTATTGTCATATCAGTTCATAAAAGCTTAAAAATATGTTATAGGATCGTCTGTTCTGCTTACAAGAGTGGAAAATTGTACAGTAACATGTATTTTGATACTGCACCTCGTAAAAAATCAAGAAGTAAAACGATGTTTGTTTTTGAAATCATTGATGCTTATTAACATCGAACGATGTTAATCCCTATTTCTAGTCCAATCCTCCATTATCATCATCACCAAAATATTTGGATCTCACACTTACAAAAGCTAGGCAATGACACAAAAAGTGTTTCATCGTTTCGATGCCTTCACCGCAAGCATTCATCATTTTCCACCACATCAATACGTGACTGCACTTATTATGTAAGTCGATAACACGATATTTGTAGCACCGTCCCCTTTTGACTAATTTTTTTTTTCCTTGAATTAAATTATTTTGTTGTCTAGTGTATATTTTTGAATATTTTTTCTAACGTATTTGTTGTTGTAATTGTTGTTAAAATAATTTCTCTTTCAAATGCAGGGGCAACAGACAAACTTCATGGAGAAATAAAAATTTCTCAAGTAATGCTTCTTTAATCAGTAAACGAACAAAAAAATAAATAAAGAGAAAAAATTTGGGGTAAATCTTTTTCTCTACTGTCAGCCAGAGAAGCCAAGTCAAGCCAGATGACACACCGACTTGGGGAAGTCTTGACTAGGAAAATAGGCCAACAGAAACATTAGATGGAGTAAACATGAACGCATTTTTCGTTTGATGTTAAAAACAAAGAAGGTGAATAAAGTTGAGGTGAGAGACAGATAACAGGTGTGGAATTGGGAAAAAATGAATGAATATTAGAAAATAATAACACAACAGGCAGATACGTAATAGATAGAGATACACACGCTTATAAAATGGGAAGAATATGATTTTGCGCACTGGAACTTAGTAGACGTAATAGAAAGTCATCAAATGGAAGTTTGTTTTGGAAAAAAAAAAAATAAAACAAAACGTCTTTGCTTGTTTTGTATGCATGCAGTGTGTGTAAAATTGTTATTTGGAATTAGAAAATTACAAGATTTTCAGGATATTTAGGAAGGAGGAAATCATGATGGAATTCACTATAAAAACAAGGGAAAATTTTATGAAACTTTTTACCAATTTTATATACAATAACACTAATAACAAGTATTTCCTACCCTGCTGTGTTTTGCACGCTCCAAATTTCGTTTTTTTTATAAGTTTGTTTTTGCAAAAAGAAGAAGAAAAAAACATGCATCATAACTTTCATTTCCAGTCCAAGTCTAGTGTGTACATAGCCAGAGAGAGAGTACAAACATTTTTAGTGAAATTTTGAATTAGGCGCACAGCATTCAATATATAGGGCTTTTAGAACAAATAAAACCAAATTATTTTGTGTTCCACTCATCTACTCTCCTCATTCCACATTGACAACAACACTCGTTTGAATGTTTGTTTGTTGTACGGTATATACTCTCAGAACATTATAAAAGTACATACATAAACGTACATTATACATACCGTACATGCTTTTAATATTTTATAATATTGTATACTAACTAACCATTTAACTAACGTATGACAGACGTACATACATATGTATGTATGACAGCCCAACGGTCGAGCGAACGCTAAATGTTCTATACTCAACTGAGAATCTTGGGAATCAAAAACAATACCAAAACAAATAAAAGCAAAAAACAGCAATAGGTATACAAATTATAACAAAAACAAATGCCTTGAATATAAATACAACAACTCTTCTTCTCATTTAAGATGAGAACATGAAAAAAACCAAATCAAAACAAATGAAAACATACACACACTAAAAACAGCCAAGTTCTTTATGGATAAAGTAAGGAGACCACATAAAGAGGGTGGTGCCAATGAAAATAATAACAATATAAAGCAAAAACACACACACACACAAAGTTCGCAAAAACACCTCATATAATACCTTCTTTACGAACAAACTCATTTGTGTGTATGAGTATAAAATGTGACGTAATACAAGCTTCAAAAGCCTGAAACAAAAACACTCTAACACACCATAACAATACTCGACTGAAATCTTATACTCTTCCATTCATACGCACTCATACTTTTAACATTGACTTTGAAAATCGTTTGTTTGACTTTGTAAACAACAATTCGTGTTACTCTTATACTCATAAAATGCACACACACTTTCAGAACCTTTATATCATTCATTATACAATATTTTTCGTTTTTGCAAAACAAATTCCCCGTCTTCCTCCTCTTTTTTTTTTATCAAAGAACATAATAAAGCTTAACAACGCTAAATAAAAAGTTCTTGACATTGCCTCTATTGCTTGCCCCTCCTCCCGCCTAACAAAATTACTCTTGTTTCACAACCGTTCATTCAAGTTCTAATATGTGTTGTTTAACTTTAAGAAAACAGGTAAAAAATGTTGAGACATTAATACTCCCCACTTGAATACACTACAACAACGCCAACAACTTTAGCATACTCCTAACATGCGTCTAACATAAAACAAAATACAACAACTTTAAGATATCCCTCTCTGTCTCTTTACTCCTTTAAGCACTCAAACTGTTGTTAGTTAAAGTAACAATACCAACACCGGTTTTATTAAAGTTCTAATCAGTGTTGCCAGTCTATTGATAGAGTATGAAAACACGGGAACACGGGTGTAGAAGATGAAAAAATCCCTTTGTATGTTTTAAAGGCAAAGTTAAAAAAAAACCCAAAATGCCACGATTTCAAAGGAACTTTCACTATAATGCTTGCTTGGACCCTGCAATTGTATACGAAATACAATATCATTTGAAAGACCGTCGCTGAGTTGGCTATAGCAGTCTTTTCTTTTAAAGTAGTTTTCGAGCACTTTTTTGTGACCACTAACATAGTCGCTTTGGCAACACAGGAATTTACGGTGTGAGGCTATGTGAAAGACCTGCTATGCGGAAATAACGCTAAATATTTACGAAAAAGTAGCTGCATTTTTATTTAATAATGTTGCTGAATGCCATTTTTGTTCGTAAATTTATTTCGAGAAAGTCTTATGGTGATACTATTATTCTTTTCAACACTGTCGAAAAGGTTGTGTTTAAGAAAAATAAATAAAGAAAGAAAGAAAGAAACTGTTATAAAAGATAACTTTCTCTTGAAGAAAACATTTCAATCACGTACAAACTACATGTCTATGCCGTGAAATTTTTGAAAGAAATAACAACAACAATTATGGAAACATGTCTGCAGTCAATCGCACAAAAACCGTTACCAACATGAATGAGTGAAATGAAACATTGTTGTTGTCCGATTATGTGAGAGAAAGAGTAATGCTGACAAAGCAACGTTCAAATTCAACAGCAACAACATTTCTTTCACTCAGACACATTTAAGGCACACTGGCTAAATTTGCTGAGTTGCTGTTAAACAAAAAACTAAAGTTTGCAACAGTTCAAACAATTTTGTATTGACAACAAGGAGGCGCAGCAACCCAACGCAACACCCAACAACAGATAAATGTTTGAATCAAACAATTGTATTTTATAAAGAAAGAAAAAAAAAACAACAACAACAGCAACAATTTTTAAAGCAATAACAACAATAAAGATTAAAAGGAGAAATGTAGTGGAAATGAAGAAGAGAAATAAAATATAAAAAGAAGATTGTAGAGAAATTGTTAACAAACATTTTTTGATTGCAGTTGTCACTCAGTATGTTGATGATATAAAACTGTTTTGTTTATTTTTCGTTTCATTGTTACAACAGTCCATATATGATGGTTTGGACGAATGGATCCTTTTTATTTTTATTGAATAGTATACAATAAAATAATAAATAAATAAATAAATAAATAACAACATTCCCTCTCAGGGTCGTTTGTTTTTATTTTTTAACAAACAAAAACAACTGTAAATAGTGCAAAATGTGAATTTTTTATTAGGCGCACAGAATTCATAGCAATCGTTAAAATTAAGAAAAAAAAAAAAAAAACCAATAACAATAATATTAAAGCTATAATACAATAATAACGTTTATAAAGAAATCAAATACAAAAGCATAAATAAACCCTGTGTTTCTGTTTTGTGTGAGTGTGTTTGTAAACAACAATAACAATACCAATAATAAGCCTGTCAAAGCTTATTTGTTTATAAATAATCAAGACAACAACTACATATTGAGTGTGTTAAGTTTTATTAGCTTTGTTTTCTCAATAATGATACAAAATAATGACTGCTTCTCCAACATTGTTTACTCAACTATTGTGATTCATTTGACGGTGGCAGAAAGCTTTTCAATATTTATGTTCTCCCACCAAACGTACAGTCAATATACAAAAAAATATACGAACGACTACGTGTACCCATCAGACACAGGTAGAGAAGAAAGTAAAGCCACAGACTGACTGCATTCGTTAAAAAACATTTTTAACGAACAAGCGAACATTTTCATTGAAAATGTTTGCCGACTTTGCTATATGCAAAATCTTAATAAGGATTTGTAATTTACCGTTAGTTGACTCAATAAATGTTGTACTCTAATGCTTACGCTTTAAGTTCAACCATATTTTTATAACTGTTATGTAAAAGATAAACTAATGCAACCAGGGAAAAGGGAATTTCAACATATTGCACTGCAAGGAAAGACTATTTTACTAGTTTTGAAAATTAAACCAAGGGAGAGAGAGAGAAAGCATATTTATTCCTATGTTGTTTACATTGAACATATTTATTGTTATTGTTTAGTTTGTGTGTGTGTTTTTTTGAACAGTTTAAAAAGTTCTTATAATATATGTTTTTGTTTATTGCTGGGTATTTTGTTGTTTCTGATTGTGTTTCTTTTGCTTCTTCTGTTTACTACTCAGAAAGGGCTTTTTAGTTCGTTCGTTTTATAAGCTGTGTTTTGAGAGAAAAAGGCTTTCAGTAACAAAAACTTTTTAAATGCGATGTTTTGCTTTTCAAAAGCGTGTTGATTAAAGTTTATCTAACCTCTTGTTAAAGACATTTTTAGATTCTAAAAGTTTTAATTGGTTTGACAAAAAAGCGTTTATTTTTTGTTTCTATTGCAAAGAAATAAACTTTTGCTAGTTCTTTATTTTAGAAACATTTTCAGTGATCCTTTTGTAGGGTTGCCAATATATTTCATGAAAAATGTCAAATTATTTAATTTTTAAAACACTTCATCATCCATAATTAATAAATGGGAAATTAATCTTGTTTTTGTAAATTGTTACCAGAAAGAATTAACTTATTAGCCTTTATTCAGGGTAAAGTATAAAAAAATAGAAAACAACAAAGAAGTTGATTTTCAATATTAATATTAATTACAATATCTAAAATCTTCTTAATTATTATTGGTTAGGAGATCCCCGCGGGGCGGAGAGTTAATTTAAAGATAACAGAAAACGAAATGCCAAAAGCCTATGCCTGTTTATAACAAGAGCTAGGCACTGACTCATGAGGTGGAAGAGAGTCACTTTCCCAAATCCACCTAGCTCCAACAGAAGTCGTTCGAGGGAACGCCAAGTCTGTCGACATGCCTCTCTGTAAAACAACCGGAGAATATTCCGGTTTACTGACCCAATCCGAACACCTCTGTCTTGTTATACTGCGCAGATTGTGACAGCCCCGAGCTGTTCATCAGCAATGCAATTTTCGATGACATCCCTATATGTACTTGAATCCTATACCTGAATGATCCAAAATTTTCCTGAGGAATCATCACAGCAAAACATTCCATTTAAAATATACAATAAAACATTTCACGTAAAATTTATTATTTCTTATTAAAATTGTAAAATAAATATGTTAAATGCACTCTTATTCTTTAGGAATTCTGTAAAGAGAAAAACTTTTGTGTCAAAAGCCCTTCCCTGGTACGGTGTGATATTTTGTATAGATTTTATTTAATTTTGAATTTCAAGCACAAATCAGGCTTTTTTGCACTTTCTTGCTCTGTACCTCTCCCGCCATGCTACTTTGGGTTTTGTGCTCATTTCTGTTTGTGCTTACAGGGTGTGCTTTTTTTCAAAATTTTTGTTTTTTTTTGTAAATTGTGAAACACTTTAACTTTATTTTATTGTTATTATTGTTGTTATATATAGGTAGCAGTTGTTATAAGTAGAGTGAATGGTGGGTTGGCTGGTTTGTTCTTTTATGGTGACATAAAATTATATATTTTTTTTAAATTAAGCTACAAATAGAGGTAGAACAAAAAAGCAAAAGCGTTTTTTGAATATAAAAGCATTTTTGTTGAATGTTAGCAAAAAAAAGAGATTTCAAAACCATATGAACTTGATGAGAGATGTTGTTGTTGTGTTGAGTATATCGCAATATTTAAATCGCCCGAAAATAACTTTCATAAAACTTAAGAATAAAAGCAACAGCCAGGCCAGGCAAGGCAGCAGTCAAAGCAGCTGCTTTTTACCACCAATTTACGTATACGTACGTATATATGTACATGAGAGTAGAAATTAAGAAACTTTAAGAGATTTTCGCTTTGCTTGTTGACTTATTTTTTTTTTAATGGTTTTAGGAATAAAACTTTTGAAAGTTATTGGTACTGGGAGCTAAAAATCGGAAAGGCTTTAGCAACCAGCTGGTAATTTTTAAGATTTTTTATTAAGGGGTAAAAAGTACAATAACTCAAATGATTTTGTTTGTAATAATTATTATATTATGTAGGTAAACAACAGCATGCATATATAAGCTACAATATTTTAATAAATAAAAGCTTAAAATACCATATAAAACGCTACAAACCCAGCGATGATTAAAATATTTAATAAATTAAGTTAATTAATAATAAAAATAAAAGCTAAATCTTAAATTAAAAAAAATGCAAATTTTTAGCTCTTTTTAATAATAATTTTGAAATTGTTTTAAAATTTAAATTTTTATATTTTACTGGCATAAAATTAATTTCTTTTAATATCCAATGATTTGCTAACCTGTTTTATGCACTTTTTATGCAGGCATTCATATCTTCTTAGAAAAAATTAAAACAATAATTGCAGTGTATGTAATTAACATTTTTCTTTCACATGAAAAACAGCATCAGCTGAGTGAAAAAAGCCAACAAAAAAAATCCCAACCATCGATCTAACCAACAACACAACCCCACACACAACACAACCTCTTTATAACGGATGGTGAAAAATATAATGATGATGATGTTATTTTTTTAATAAAACTCACTCGGTGTAGAATTATTGTAATCCATACCAGGCGCACAAACTTTTAAAGCAAGCACTTTTGCTCTCAATACCACAACAGAAATAACTCATACAAAACAAAACAAAGCAAAAACCAAAAACATCAAAACACAACAACACTGTTTATTATCAAGTATTTGTCACTCTTATTATTGGCTGTTCATACATGTTCATGTTTATACCCACACATGTATTTTTACTTGTGCCGGTTGGCAGTTGTGTTAACCTCTATTGTTTACGACAATTTGTTGCTCTCCATCATTATGACTCATGCCTTTTAGAGAGTTTTTACTTATTTTTCCATCGTTGTATTTGTAAAGCTTTGTTTGTGTTTTTGTCTATACTTTTTGTCTATTGGTATGGGTTTGCTTGGTTTATTATGTTACTAACCTTACTCAATGCCATTTAATATTTTGTTTTTATTAAAAAACATATTAAATTAATATTATTTTACCCTATAAGCATATGATTTTTTATGAAAGGGGGCAAATAAAAATATGTTCTTTAGATTTCTTTCGGTTTGATAAATGATTATACTCACAGAGTAACCAGATTTGACACACGTTTGGTGAACGCTGAAAGGAGCAGCGTCCCGCATAACCTTAGGCACCCTCTAAGCTTCAGTTGTCATTTTTGTAGGAACAAAGTCCCGGGTTTAATGTTTTAAGGTTAGGCATCTGAGCATCACGCTTTCGCTTTTCCGGCCCCCTATTCTTGCGCCTGAAAAGGCGTCTCTCATCCCTTCTCCTCTCTCTGTAGTACTCAACAAAAAGGCTCATGCAGCGGCGGTGTGTGTTCAAGACGGCTGGAGGTGGAGGGAGTTGTATTTGCAGTCTGGAGGCAGACGTGGTGAGGTTTCGCCAAATGTGGTGAATATTGCAGGTGTGATGAGTTTTTACCAAACTTGGTGAAATTTACAGGTGTGGTGAATAAAGTGCCGTTATCCAAAATGCTTACGTATTCCCTACTTTACTGTACTGTCTGTCAGTTGTGAATTAACCGGTGTGTTTCTAGGCTAAGCAATTTTCTCCTCAGTTAACTGGGCCGTTGGATTAAAAATCCACTGTATATAAAAAACCACCACAAGTTAGAATATTTATTATGGAGGTGGTAACAAAAAAGTCTGAAGACTCATAAGCCAAACATTAATTGGTGATTCGCTGACCTAACCTAACAAAGATTGTAGGAAACAATGGAGTTTTTCGCTAATCGGGATAAAATATTTAAAATTTCTTTTATTATGGAGTACCCCAGATGCATACTTTTTTGTTGTCAACGTTTGGTTTGCAAATGCAACTAAGTGCACTTCAATAATTTCAATTCTATTTTTAAAATTGTCAATTTATACCCAGCTGTTTTCAAAACTATCGCAAATTAAGAAAAAATTATTATAGTACTGAGGGAAATCATTGCAAAAACAAGTAAGTGGAATAATAAATAGAGATTTTTTTATTAAGTAAATAAATAAATAAAAAAATTCATTAAAACAAACTTTAGAAAGAACTTGTACATGTTTAATTATGTTTTGAGCCATAAATAATTTATAAAATAAATAGGTTGCATTTAATAAAATTATTTATATTTTAGCATTGCATAATCGTTAACAAGTATAAAAGTATAAAAACAATCAATAATGGCACTACCTGAAGGTTTGGCAAAAAATATGGAAATTTTCCAGGTATATTAAAACAAAATACGATAAGATTTTGATATTTTAATTTAAAAAATATATTGTTTTAGGCCAAAAATAGTTTGCCTGTTTTTCTAAAAGGTGGTCCAGCTGATAAGGCTTTATTCGGTGTGACTGTCGGTCTGTGTGGCTTAGGACTTTTGGGTATTTTACAAATGGTTTATGATTTGGGTTTTAAGAAGAAGCAAGGTTAACAGTTATTTAGTATACATGATCAGTGCTAAAGCTGTATAATAAATAAAATTAGAAAAAATAACTACAAAAGGCTTTCATTTGATTTTCATACAGCAAGCAATAATATGGCATTATTATTTCTTAATGTTATTAGAAAGGGTTTGTTACTCTGATATTGTATTATGACTGACATTTGTTTACACATTCTTACAAATCTGGTAGTCTAAAACGTTATTGTGATTGATTTATTGTGGTTGCTATTGTGTGTGGTTGTATTGTGAATCAATAAAAAATATTTTTTCCGTGATATATCTTTTTTGTTTGTTGATAAACTTTTTAAGTTTTTTGTTAAACAATTATGTGTTATTAAAACATTAATTATATTAAAATGACAACAAAATGATTACATAAATATATATACATGAAATTTGTTAATTATTAAGTCAAAACTGTGTGGCTCATTACAAAAACAATTGGTGTAGCAAAATTGTCAAGGGGGTTGCTAAAACAAAAACAAATTTATTCGAAAAAAGGAATAAAACCTTATAAAACAGATCAAAATGGAACCCAATGACGAAGTAGTGGAACGCCAAAAGCTAGTTGATGTGGAGACTGAAGAAGATGTCACAAATAGTGCTCCCAAATCAGCACCAACTCCTGCCTCACCCATGGCCGTGCCCAAAATTAATGTAAGTTTTTCCCTTATTGTTATTGTAAATGCAAATAATCTTATCTCTAATTTCTCTTTTTTTGTTTTGTTTCCTTTGTTTGCTTTATTTTCTTTTAGATTAAAAGTATTTCTAGTGGCGAAACTACTCGCAGCCGTAATTCTGCATCATGCTCTATAGAACGTACCACTACCACTTCAGAGAAAATTGGTCAGTCATCGGCCAAAGTCTCATATGTAAACGAAAAACGTCCCCGGCCCCATTTATATGGCACCAACGATGAACGTTTTGAATTCAAATCCCGGCCCAGGAAACTTTTAAAAGGTAAGCACTACTGCTGCATCACATTAAATGAAATTAAAATCAAAATACTATTATGGGCTTTAAAGTGTTGAAAAGAACTTTATTCATTTTTGCTTTGGTATTTTGCTTTTATATATCCTATATATTCGTAAATGTTTCATTACAGTCGCTGAGGGCGTGTCTGGTGTTCGTTCATGATATAGAAATCAAATCATATACAAAATTTATTCTATGCATCATTAGTCATGGGTTAAATTAACGTATTACCATTACTTTATAGCATTTTTTTTGTTTTTGGTCTTTCCATAATTTCTTTTTTATGTTTTCTTTTATATACGTTTATTGAGTTTATATTTTAAAATAATTTCTCTATTATTAGAAAAATTTCGTATAGAACTTTGGTTCACAAAAGCATTAAAATTCATTGTTGTATCATAACATTTATCAAAATCCTTTGTTTCTCATATTATGTTTTCGCAAAGCGTTTACTTAAAAATCTATGCTTAATAAGTGATACTAAGCTTTCTTTAATGTTTGTAGACTAATTTGAAGTCAAAGCTTTGTGTTGTACTCGTTTAAGAAACATATCTCAATGCTTGTGTTTGGTGTTTGTTTATTTTTACCATTGAAATATAAATTGGCCATTTGACGGCCATGTGACGGCTTATTTAACTGACAAAAAAAATAACTGTGTTTATATGATAAGGCGATGCCTTAATGCATGCAACACAACTTATTTTGGGTTTAATATGTGGAAAGTTTCCATAAAGAGTAATTTCCTGTTCAATTGTCTACCACAACAAGCGATTTGTAGGGACAATCCCGTAATGTTAGAGCAAGATTCAATCGTGTTGCGTTTGTAAGAATTATCAACAGACCATTTAAAAAATAAATTTTTTTTTAAATTACTCAAGAGACCACTTATTATCATATTGTCGTTCAAAGTAAATTTTTAAATTTCACCCTTCCAAATACGCATACAGAATTCAAGGGAAGAAACCTTAAAAATTACTTTCCTCTTGTTGAATTTAAAACTGAAAGTCCTACAGTTTTAAAGTAAATAATACTTCAATTATTTTTAATATTTCTTTGGTTTCATTTGAATATATTTTAAAGGATTATATAAACGAGCACATACTCAACATCCCATACTTTTAAAAGTATGCTGTTTTTTTGACTTTTTGAAAACAAACAAAGAGCTTTTTTATTGGGAAAAAGGGAACACTTGTTGATGCCATACTACTTACTATCTGCCATTTTGTTAAAATTTTATATTTGGCCATAACACAATACAAACAGTCATCCATTCATTTTGCATATTTTCTTGAATGTTTTTTTTTGTTGTCACGAGTCAGGCAAGCAGAAGCAAATAAAAATCATAGCTAAACATCAAACCACCACTAAATTCAAAATTATACGAGTTCATACACATATACTACTAACTCATCTAACAAAAGTAAACTCTAGATTCCCATCCTTTGATATAATTTTATAAATGTTTGTCGTGTGCCTCCGCGTAGACGCCAAATTAAGTCAGTTGTTATTTTGGCGCCATACGAAAAGGATTGGATTTTTTATTTCACATAACAAATAAAAATTTTGATATTCTTGCTTCGGCTCTGTACTGTTGTATTATTTTTTTATTTATTTGTTTGAATTGATTAGATTTTAATTAAGTTTTTACTTGTTTTTTTTTTTATTTATTTATTTACCTTTAATACTCTTTTTTATTTGTTTATTTTTTTATTTTTTATTTAACAATTTCATGTACCTACTCCTTCATCTAATATGAAATAAAATCAAATATATATACATACATATATATTAAATATAACATCATCATAAATAAATAATTGCAACAAAAAACAAAACAAAATTTGCAAATAATTCTGCTCCTGCTATAATTATGTCTACCCACCACGATAAAGATACCGGTGATGATGATAGCATTAATGGCATAACGCAATTGAGTAGTGAAACCCTTAGTGATGAGACTTGTATAAACAGCAACATTAAAAATAATAATAATAATAGTAGCAACAACAACAACTATAACAATAACAAAAATAATAATAACAATAACAATAGTGTGCATAAACTACATCATACTACAAGTACAAGTAGTTTAAATCAACCATCATTGACGGCCACAACTACTATTGCTGGCATTACTACTGCTGCTGCAGAAGTCACTGCTTCCACCAACAATACTCTCAGTTCCAATTCAAACTGTATTATTGCTGGTGGCGGCGGTGGTGCCGGTGGCGTTGCTAATGATGTTATTTCAGCTGCCGGCAGCAATAGTAGCAGTCATTATTACAATCATCATCATCATCACCAACATCAACAGCATCACAATAGTAACGTTAATAACAACAATCACAATGCAATTGATAATACACCATTGATACAACGTCGCAAACCGAATGTGAATACGGCCGCAATAAGCGTTAGTGCTGGCTATCCCGGTCTAATATCATCAACGAACATCGGCAGTCTCAGTGATAAATTTGATCAACGTCCAATAAAACATCATTCTTTTGTCTCAGAAGTACCGGATGTCAAACATATGGAACGTGCTCTATTAGGACTATTGGATGATTTCCATTCGGGAAAACTGAAAGCGTTTGGTGAGTTGAAATATGTTTTTTTTTATACTTTTCTTTTTTTGATTCATTAATTTATAAGAATTTTTTATATACAAAATCTAGTATAATAGTAGTAAAAAGGAACTAAAGTCATAAATGTTTCACACGAAATATTAGTGTGGGGCTGCTAAACAGGAAAAAAATTTCTAGAATACGGTTTGAATGCTTTATACCCCAGTCGTTAATTCATAGGTAAAACTTGGAAACTTCCGTTTTGAGCTTTGAACCTTTAACAAAGTACAACGCATTGCCTCTTTGAATATTACCGGGGTGAAGAAGAATTTGTTTTTGACATTATTGTTTGTCTGACGTCACTTTACAATACGTCAAGCGTTTTGCGGTACATAGTTCTATACGCTTTAGGGAATTGTGCTATTGAAAACACCCCGATATTATGAATATATTTTCTCCAATAGTTGGCAACTTATGAATAGGTCTCCGAGGCTGTGTTGTTCTCTGGGTTGAGAATTCTTATTCCAGATAAGGCCTTGTTGGAATTGAAATTGAGAACTTCCAATATATTCATGAAAAATCATTTCCATTGAAGAGTCGAAACTGTTTGAAAATATTGCTGACAGTATCTTTAGTGAGCATCTTGCATTAAAGTTTCATTACAGATAGAATGACAATTGCAGCGTTTTTCAGATGCAGATATTTGCTGTTTTGAAGGCTCTTTACGACGAGACCGACTTCGCTTTTTCTAGTCCGGATTTTTTCGTTATTTTCGTTTACATTCAAGCGGCCTTAAGGTCGATTGACTCAATCTGATATAAGTTTCTGTTGAATCGTAACTGTATGGATACTATAAGAACTTTTGAACAGGATTGATTTAGTTTTTCTTGGGTTACAGTTTTCTGGTGGGGATCTGGGATAGATCACATCAATGAGATAGATTCCTAATAGTTGTACAGAGATATTTTGGCATCTATGGTCTCTTTTGCCCAGAGTTAAAAAGTTCGAAGAGCAGTTGGTTGCCCACACACTGAACATGTCAGATGTTTAGTTTTGTACCTTAATCAAATTTTGCTCTACGCTCTGTTAGAAGTTCTGTTGGTGTTAAAAAACTTTTTTTTTAAAATCAATAATTTTTAACGACGTCCCCTAAATAAAACAAAAACAAACTTAATGTTTTGCAGGTTCTGGCTGTACCATGGATCAAATGACAAAAATACGCGAACAACAAGAAAGTCTTGCCAAATTGCATTTTGAATTGGCCGCAGCCGAAGAGGATTCACTCGAGAGTGGCAATGACTTTAATGCTGCTAAAGCTCAAGAAAATATGCTACAATTGATGCAACGTTTAGAACAACTATCGATTTCAATCGAACAATTACAAACTAGCCATACAGGACTCTGAGATTTACTTCAGGCAACGTGTAACAGCGGCAAATCAGAAATTATTTATGACGACACCATATCGTCGACAACAACGTCAACATCTGTGGATGCCGCCACACGTTTGCTATTATTATTGTTGTGATTTCATTTCTAAAACGTTAGACGTATAATATTAAACAAAACTTAAGGTTCTATATGAATATTTAATAATATTATCAATTTTTTTGTTTGTTTGTTTTCCTCTACTTTACTTTGCTTCTTCTCTTTTTTCCTGTTTTTTTTTTAATTTTGTAAAGCTTTAATTTTCCTTGTGTTAAATGTTTATTCATTACATTTTTTATTTTGACTTTTTCATATTTAACATATAACATATATTCATATAAATGTAATTAATTAAGAATATAAAATATAAAAAAGACCTTTTTTAACGGTAGTTTTGTAGTTGTCTTAAATTTCTAATTGTATAAGTGATTACTGAACAAGTAAAATTCTTCATTTTTTTTTAATAAAACACAATAAAGTTTAACAACGTTTATGAAAATGTTAAAATAAACGTATAAAAACATTTTTTATTGAATTATTATTTACATTAGGTAAGTCAACCTTGCTGAAATTCTTTAAGCAATGTCCTGCGGATTCAAAATACCAAGAACAGTAGTGAAGCTTTAATAGGTTGTCACATTTACCTTAATCTTCTTTGCCATCCGCCGATTTGATGATCTGACGAAAAGTGGAAAAATAGGACAGATTGCCTGATTTTCTGATTCCACCGTTTTGGAACGAAATGGATCTCAGATCTATGAAGGGAATTTTAGTTGATCTTGATAGGTTTTTTGACAGGACTATGAGCAATGAAGACAAGGTGTGAAAAGTTCTGCGACAGTCGTCTCTAAAGAGTTATATTGAACAATAAAAAAGGAGAAATAAGGTTGCTAGATTTAACCTTTTAAATAGTCACGGCTATGAGCAGCAAGATAAACTTGCTAGGAGGGGAACTTCAACTGACTGATGTGTCCACACCTTTGTATGGAGAGGGAAGAAGTGGATCGAAAATTTTATCAGAAAATATCCTGAGAATAAGATGGAGAGAGATGAAGACTGTTTTCAAGGCGTTTAAAACATTTTACCAGAAACTTGTGTTCAGTGTGCAATGCGAAGAGATTTAAATCATGCATCAGACCATAGCATCGAATAGTAACTGAACTTTTGGCCGAGCATTGTAGATTAAAAGAACACTTGTTCAGAATTTGTATCATCTCAAAGAGAATAAGGAGAATGACTCATCAGAATATGTACTTGGAACCAGAACGATCTTAATGCATCTCAGAAGGAAAGACCTTTTTCAGGGTAGCAAAAGAGATCGATTCGTAGCTGTACTCTAGCACATCTACAAGACAATAATCTAATGGTCATTAGTAATGGTCATAGGTATTTGTGTGTGTGAAGAAAAATAATTCGTTCAGAGAGCTTTCTTACCTTTTCTTTAAAATATCCCATTTAAAATAAAAAAAACCTTTAACACCGTTTTATTTATAATATTTCCATATTAATTTATTCATTCATATATTGTTCATATATATGTATGTATATATATATAATTTTTTGTTGTTGTTGTTGTTGTATTTTTCTTATTGTTTTTTTTTTTTTGTTTGTTATTGAAATAAATGTTTTAATATACATATATGTATACATATGTATATACATTATATAGATGTATGGTATGTATAATTGCATATATTATATTTTTTATATATTTATTTTAATTTATTTTTTTATTATTAAATATATATAAATGGATTTACATAATTTCGTATGCAAATTTATATATTTTTTATAGTTCTGGTTTTTGTTTTGTTTTGTTTTGTTTTTGTTTTAATATATGGTTGAATAATAATTCGCATAATAATCTAATCATAATATCGTAATATATCATAATAATAATAAAAACATAAAAATGATGAAAAATTATAAGTTTTGTTGTGTTGTTTTAGTAAATATGTATAATATATAGATGTAGATGTAATTTATATATGGTATATATTATTTATTTTTTTATTTTCTTTCTTTTTTGTGTTGTTGTTGTTTTGTTTATAATGTATATAATTTTATAAGTAGAGTTTTAATAATCTTTTCTTTACGTTTTTTTTGTATTTTTTTAAATTTTTTTGTTTGTATTCAATTATTAATTAGTTAATTAATCATTATTAGGTTTTTGTTTATTTTTCATTGTATTTATTTTTTAATTTAAATTAATTATAATTGTTTTACAAATACACCGCATACCACTAAATAATGCAATAAGTTCAATTGGTTTTAATTTATTTAATAATATATATCATAATATAATATGTATGTATTATATATATATATAATATATAAATAAAGTTTTAATAATTTTTTTTTTTTTTTTTAATATTCATTTTGTTGTTTTTTTTTTTTTGTTTTTTTTGTATATAATAATTCTAATTGATATAGCAAACACAAATTAAAAAGGAATATTATATATAATGTATGTATGGTTTATAAAGAGTAAATATTATTTTATTAATTATAATATATATTTATAAACACTATAACAAGTTACCAATTTTTAGTTTTATTTAATTTCCATTTTAGTTATTTACTGAGATTTGTTTTTTGTTTTGTTTTTTTATATATATTCACATACCTATTATTTATTATTTATTATATATATAAATATAACATATTAAATTTTTTTAATTTGTTTTTTTTGTATTGTTTTGGATTAGAACATCAAATTTATTTCCCTATTTTTCATATTTTGTAGGCGTTGTTTATGTGTATGTATGTATATATATATATTTCCAATTTCTTTTGTTTTTGTTCCATATTTTTTTTAATTTATTTTTTTTATAATTTCATTTATTATTAATTTTTGATTTTAGTTTTTTTTTTTTCTTTATATAATTTAATTTTTTATAATTTTAATTTAACTTTTTAGTTTATTTGTTTGTTTGTTTATAAAGATGTAGGGTTTCTTAGGTTAGAAGAAGTAGGGAAAAAATTTTATTTTTAATAAGTTTATATTTTATATAATTCGTTTCATCAATTTTAAATTTGTCACTTTTGTTTTTATTTTTAGTTTTTAGTTTTTTTTTTATCGGCATTAAATAAAGTTTTTATAGATATTGATATTATTAAAAGAATATAAAATTTATTAATTTGCTTTCTGAATATATTAAAAAAATTAATTTTGGAGGAAGACTATTAAAAAAAAACATATTATGGCTTACAGTTTGGTGAGGTTTTTGTTTATTTTTCATTGTATTTATTTTTTAATTTAAATTAATTATAATTGTTTTACAAATACACCGCATACCACTAAATAATGCACATAAGTTCAATTGGTTTTAAATTTATTTAAATATATAATAACTATAATAAATATGTATGTATATATATATTATAATATATAAATAAAGTTTTAATAATTTTCTTTTCTTTTTCTTTTTAATATTCATTTTTGTTGTTGTTTTTGTTTTTGTTTTTTTTGTATATAATAATTCTAATTGATATAGCAAAAACAACAAATTAAAAAGGGAAATATTTATATATAATGTATGTATGGTTTATAAAGAGTAAATAATTATTATTTAATATAATATAATATATATTTATAAACATATAACAAAAGTTTACCAATTTTTAGTTTTATTTAATTTCCATTTTAATTATTTACTGAAGATTGTGTTTTTGTTTTGTTTTTTTTATATATATTCACATTACTATTTATTTATTATTATTTATATATATAAATATAAATCATATAACCATTTTGTTTTAATTTGTTTTTTTGTTATTGTTTTGGATTAGAAACATCAAAATTTATTTCCCATTTATTTCATATATTTGTAGCGTTGTTCTATGTGTATGTATGTATATATAAATATACTTTCAATTTCATTTTGTTTTGTTCATACATATTTTTTTTAATTACTTTTGTTTTATAAATTTCATTTATAATAATTTTGATTTTTAGTTTTTCTTTTTTCTTTATATTCAATTATAATTTTTTATAAATTTTAATTTAACATTTTTAGTTTTTTTTGTTTGTTTGTTTATAAAGTGTAGTTTCATTAGGTAGAAGAAGTAGGAGAAAAAATTTTAATTTTAATAAGTTTTATTTTTTTATATAAACTTCGTTTCTATCAATTTTAAATTTTGTCACTTGTTTTTATTTTTAGTTTTTAGTTTTTTTTTTATCGCAATTAAATAAAGTTTTTATAGAATATTTGATATTTATAAAAAAGAAATATAATTTATTTATGAATTTTTTCTAATATAATTAAAAAAATTAATTTGAGAAAGACTATAAAACATTAATTATGCTTACAG
>QOCX01000120.1:63133-153801 GCA_005959815.1 Sarcophaga bullata
ATTCCAATTATTAATTAGTTAATTAATCATTTATTAGGTTTTTGTTTATTTTTCATTGTATTTATTTTTTAATTTAAATTAATTATAATTGTTTTACAAATACACCGCATACCACTAAATAATGCACATAGTTCAATTGGTTTTAAATTTATTTTAAATATATAATAATCATAATAAATATGTATGTATGGTAGATAGGTAGCATATGTACTAATTATATAAATAGTTTGTTACCTCTCTCTTCTTACAGATTTTTAACAATTAAAATTTTTAATAAAGATTAAAAATAACATTTAAATAATAATATTAATTTCAATGGTGGTTGACTTACTTGAAAAGAGTTTGTAATTGATAAAGAAGTAATTGAAATCGATTAAAACTTTATGAAAATATTACAATACAATTGTTTTAAAATCAAAATAAAATTAACACTAAAAACCTGATTCAAATTACATGGGAAATAATAAATTCAAAAATACTATTTGCTTTTTCTTTAATAGCTATTTAAAAAAATTCGCCACATATTATACAAAATTTTCAACTCGATTCCACTATGTTTTATCGGTCATATATCGGTTTACGAAAAGCCACAAAAACAAAAATAAAGTCTTTCCTATATCAACTTAATTTCTGTTAAAGTTTTTTAGGTTATAGAAGGAGCATATGGCCTCCAGCATACAAATCATGGTGGCTTTATATTGAACGAAATAATTTTTTGGGGAATTTATAAAATAATTTCAAGAATTTTTAACATTAATTGTTTTAACTATTAGCCATAATTATGTTTTATATAGTCCTCCATTAAAAATAAAAATAAAAAAACATTAACATTTTCAAAATAATAATTAGCTAATCAATACATAATTATGTATGTATGTATGAAAATATATCGTAGTGAAAAATAGTAGATAAATTCATAATAAGGGATTTGCTAAATTATAACATATAGTGTCTAAAAAACTTAATACATTATATAATATATATATTGCTCGTAGTATTGTAGGTATATAAATATATAAAAAAGACAATTAAATTAAATATAAAAAAAATAAAAACCATTTGCCAATAAATATTATGTATACAAATATAAATATTAAGAGTTTCTTCCGTCTTTGATTTTAATATAAAAAAAAACATATACAGCGGTCAACACTTAAAAAACAAAAAATATATAGATTGGATGGTAATATTGAAATATATATATGTGTAGATTTATAATATAGAAAATTAAAAAATAAAAACAAATAAAGACAAAATATTTTATAAAATTTAGAATTTACTAATGTTATTGTTATTTTTAATTTAGCTTTTTCTTTTGGGTTTTTTTGTTTTTTTTGCTATTTATCAGTGGGGAAAATTGCAATAATAAAGAAGAAAAAAAACATTATATTTTTTTTTAGGTTTTATGATAAAATTAAGTTCGTTTATCACTTTCAAATTTCCTTTGTCGTTTCTTTCAGGATAGTAAAAAAAACTCTTAATTGATTTTGTTTTAAAGTTTATTAAGAAAAGAGTTGTTGTTAATAATAATCATAATAATAATATAAAAAAAAAGCTATAAAAATTCTTGTAAATTATTTATATAGGATTATACATTTTTTCCAATTCAATGACAAGTTAATAAAAAGAGAATGCAATTAAGAAATGCGTTAGTTATATAAGTGTAATAGTACGAAAAATTTCATTTCATTCATTTTCCATTTTGGTTCGTTTATATATGGACAATTTAAAAAGTTTTGTAATTTGGTTTTTCAATACTAATATATATGGATTGATGAATTTTATTGTGTAGTTTAATAATATAATAATAAAAAAAATATAATCATTTTTACCATACAAAAAAGAGGAAAAAAAATTTTTTAGTAGAATCCAATCGTTGTTTTTTTTTGATCTTATTTCGTTAAATATATCATTTTATTGTTTATATAATAACGTTTATAAATATTTATATTTCTGTTATTATAATTCATTGATTGATTGATTGTTTAACAAACACTACTCCATTACGCATTGCATTTTTATTTCTTTTAATATTCATTTGAATCTTTTAAATACAAAATATTCTTTTACTTTTTTTTTTTTTGTTGTTATTAACAAATTATAATTGGATTTTATATAAGCATTACAAATAATATTTATCATAATGGTCCGTTTTTTTTTTTGTTGTTGTTACGTGTTAGCAATCTATAGTTTTCATTTTATTAATCTATTATTATTATTATTTTTACATTTATTTTCATTGTTATATCAGAATGATACATAGATATAGAGATAGAGATAGAGATAGAGAGAGAGAGTGTAGTGTTTTATAAATTTTAATTCAATTTATTTAAGAAAAGTAAAGAAAATTTCTATAAATTTTTTTGCTTAAGTTGTTTTAAAGTATTATTATTAGTACATCAATAAAAAAAAAAGCATTTATTCATTAGTTATTTCGTTTACTAACTTTTATTTTCGTTTATATTTCATTCATATATATTATAAATTTATAAATGTTGAATAATAAATATAAAAAAATCTGGCTAAGTTAAAGAGAATTCGTTTTTTTTTTTATTCATTTATTTATTAATACTATATTGCATGGTATATATGTATATGTATTGTATATGCAAAGTAAAAAAAAGAAATTGTAAGAAATATTTTATGTATGCATTTCTGTTTTTTTTCGTAATAAAACTCGTAATATTTACGTTGCATAGATTTTGTGAAAAATATTCTGAGCTTTTTCCGTTTTAGTTTCGCTTTTTATTTATATTTTCTTTTATAGTTTATAGAAATATTTTAAAAAATATAATCATAATAAAGGGATTTTATGACGGTTTGTTTTAAGAGTTTTCAATTGTTGCCAAATATAACAGTTGCTTATAAAGGAAATAGTCCTCTTTACTAAATGACCAGACCAGACAGTTCATAGTCCTTGAAAATTGCTAATAAAATTATATGTTTGAAATACTAAACAGCATAATAAAATTATTGAAAAAATGAGTAAAAAAATAAAGTCTTACATGGGCAAAGAGAAAGAGAACCACATAACCAGATCTACATTTCTAGTAAAGTTTAGGCTATTGGGAAAATATGTGGTTGATACTATATAGCGATGCCATCGTTGAAAACAATTTCAATATCCTGAAACAAAATAATTCAAATTATTAGCAACCTCAGCCAAAAAAAAAGTAAGAAAAGAAAAACTGATGCATTGCAAATCTCCTCAAAAGAATTAAAAAATCTTTGTCTGGCGGAACTAGTTGTTAGGCTGAATGTTTTTTCTTTAAAAATTAAATTAAAAAATTTAATAAGTTTACTTGAGTTTTTACCTTTTATATTTAAAGATTTTCCCTGTAGTTCACAAGGATGCTGTTTTTTCATTCAATGCCATAAACTTTCGAAGAGTGTAAAAAATATAGGCTTACTATTGGAGATTTTATAAAAAAAATTTATAAATAAAAAAGAAGCACATTTTCGAAACTAAATATTGTAAATTATACAATGATGAGTTATTATAAAGAACAAAAATTAATTTCATAAATACATAACAAGTAGAATATAAATTCCAAAAGTTTAAATACCAAGTTTTAAGTTTCAAATCAATCTGATCAGCAGTTTTAAAGTAAGACTTTTAATATACCTTCTTTTTATTATGTTTTTTTTTTTTTAATAATACCGCGGTAATAATAATTTTCCGAATCATATAACTCTTAACTCTAGTCATACGTGTGTGTGTGATCGGTAATTAGCTTTTAAGACTTTATCCTTAAATTACTGGCAACTGTCAATATTATTCGCTGTTTTGATTTAGGATCTCTTTTTTGTGTTTTACTATTTTCGTTTTTTTTTTTTTTTTTTTTTTGGGGCAGGATTATTGTTATAAATTTTCTTTTTAAAGATATTTTTTGTTTGTTTTGTTTTAAATATTGCTAAAGCCTCTCAACAAATAAAAGCTACAAGTGTTTAGGTATGTATGTTAAGTGTAAATGAATAAGCCTTTTGATAGTACATAACATAACATAATAAAACAAATTATAAGCATAATTGTATTATTATTATTATAATTATTATTTAAAAAAACAAAAAAAAAAAGAAAACTAAATACTGTCGTTTTTAATATTTTCATCATTAATTTTATAATGAAAGAGAAACACTTTTATTGTGGAATGTTTTAGTTATACAAGGTAGACGCGTATATTCTATGTTTATATGAATGTAAACGTATGTATGTATGTTTTTTTTTTCGTTTTTATGTATAAATATGTAAGATACTGAAACCCATGGTTAGACAAAAACTATATTTCTTAATTTAATTCAATTGTGTTTTCTTTGATCGTGTGTGTGTCATTATTAAACCCCAAATTTATTATTTTCTATACACTTACAGGCCAGAGATCTCTAATCAAGTGTGTAGTAATCTCTTGGAAAAAAACTCTATTTGGTTTTAGTAATTTTCTTTTACCTTTTTTTTTTTGTTTACCGTTAAAAGAAAATCCATGTGGTGTTTTGCATATTGGATCCCAAATATAGAAATTCTTTTGGAGGAATTAACGCATAAACATTTTAACCAATGTGGCAAAGAGGAAAGTGAAAAACAAGAATGAAACCATGAAAATGACAGCCTTTTCTTGATCGGAAAATCGTTTGCGATTGGAATAGACTGAGCTGATCTTGTTGACGAAACGCTTTAGAGCACCGGCATTTTGATTGTGTGCACCACCGCCATGTTGATGGCCCAATACATGTTGATGATGGCTTATGGCAGCCGTAGCGGCTTGTAGCAAAATGGGATTGTTGGCAAACAATTGATTAGCACTGGCAGCCAGCAGAGAGGCAGCTGATTGTGGATTATTGGAACTGTTGCTACTTGTACTCGCAGATGTGACATTGGCAACATCGGGGAAAGCATGATGATGGTGGTGATGGTGATTTGGATCATCACAGCCGGCAAAACTGGCGGCCAATTCGCTGGCCATACTGCCAATGGGTATAAAACCAATGGCATTGCTGCCAATCAACAAAGTATTGTTGCTCGGTGTATTGTTGGTATTGGATGTGTTTTGATTTTTACTGCTACTGCTATGCGAACTGCTACTCGAACTCGCAGCTGAAGCCGATACAGAACGATGATGTAGATTTGAATTGGCGGTATTCGTATCGTTGCTACCACCTCCTCCGTTATTATGATGGCCATTATGTCTGCTATTGTGATGGGAATGTAAAGGATTGTGATGATGACTATGTCCACCCATATGCGAATGGTGTGTATGGTGATGTGAGTGACCATGGCAGGAACCCTGGTTATGGTTATTACTGCTATTGGCTGCGTTTAGGCCGGCAAACATTTGAGCTGCAGCATTGCCCAACAAATTACCCTCAATATCGTCTAGTGAAGGTATAAGTGGCACTTGATAACGGAATGCTGACGTATAGGCACCCATCAAATCCTCTCCATTATTGGTAACTCTTATGGGACATACACGAAACTGGTATAGGCCACCAGGTTCTAAATTTTCAATTGTAAATTTGGTTTCACTACCACGGTATATCTAAAATGATACAAATCAATAACAACATAAACAATTAATTTCAAATTGAAAATCAAATTTAAATTCACTAATTCACACTTCTTAACCAAGTGATATTACCTTTTTAAATTCACCTTCCTTGCCAATGGCATACTGTAGCATGTATTCCACGCGATCTGAGAAGGAATTCTTTGAATGCTGCCATTCCAATGTTAAAGGCACACCCAACATTAAATTACCCAAGCCAGTTAGGAAACTTGGTGTTTCTGGAAGCAATCCTGAAGGAATAACACCAGCCGAGGCTGATGTTGAAGGCGAACTACCACTGTTGGCATTCGAAGAGGATGATGTAGACGAAGTTGAGGCAGCTGTTGGTAAGTTTTGAGCAATACGTGGTGCTTTAATGCTATTCGGCAGACAGGCAGAGGTAGAGAATACAAATTCTTCTGAATAATCTCCTACACCGGCACGGTCATTACCAGCACAGATACGGAATGTATAAGCAGTACGTTCCTGCAACTTATTGACTTTGCACATGCAATTAGTGCCAGAGTACACTACTTGGAATTCCTTGGCTCTTTGGACAAACATTTCTACGTAGAATTTTGTAAAATCTAAATTTTTGCCATCACCCCACTTTAGTTTAATGAAATTGTGACCCACGCCCGAACATTCTAGCTTGGGTGGCGTTGGAGGTGAAGGTAGTGTTGTCAATTTGGCATAGGGAGAGTAAGAACCAGAACCAATGGCATTAACAGCCTGTACGCGGAATTTGTAGGAAGTTTCGGGTTGCAAATTAGTCACGGTGTATTCTGTAGCATTATCGGGCGTTGTAATAGTACGTTCTGCATATTCAATGGTGTAGTTGGTAATATCGGAACCATTACATTCGGGTGTGGTCCAACGTAAGGTGGCCTCGTTGGAAGTAAATTCAAAGTCTTTTATTTGAGGAGCAGCGGGTACAGCGGCCGGCGTTTGACAATTAACCAGTGGTGACCATTTGCTAACACCTGCCATATTGCACGCATTGACACGGAAGTAGTAGTAAGTAAAAGGCATTAAATTGCGTATATCTGCACTCGTCTGCAGACCCTGGTAGCATGTGTGAAATGCTGCTGAAGGTGGAGGGTGTATTATAGCTGACTCGTTAGCTTTTGATGCATTGGAAGCTGTGGCACTTTCTAGTCTATATTCCGAAATAGCAGCACCTCCTTTATTTGAAGGCTCTTGCCATGAAACATGTAATTGTGTAGCGGATTTGATGATGACCTTTAATGATTCGGGACAATTTGGAGCAGCAGCAGCTGAACTAAATTTAAACCAAGGCGACCAGGCACCTGCTCCTATACGGTTTATAGCTCTTACTTGCACCTCATATTGGTTGCCAGGCTGAAGATCTTTAATCACACAATAGGCATCTTTGCCTTTATAAACAATGTGAGGGGTATCCTGATCAGCGAATTTACGTAATTGTAATTCGAATTCCAGAATAGGAGCACCGCCATTATAATCAGGTTTATCAAGCCTTAAAACCGCCGCATATGGTCCCGGCGGATTGTCATAGTAGGGTAAGGGTGGAGCAGCAGGTACTACAGCTTCTGAGGTAATGTGACTGATCTCAGAATATGGACTCATACCACCGGGTCCCTCACAGGAAGCTCTCAATTGGTAGGTAGTACCAGGTTGCAAGCGGTCACAGGTGGTTTCACATTCCACGCCAGCATAAATGCGATCAAACTTTTGGCCTCCTGTATTTATTTCCAAGTAATAACGCTGAATGTCGGCGCCACCATTGTCAGTGGGTGGCTCCCAACGTACGCGAAAGTGTGTGCCATGGATTTTACCCTTCGCATATGGCTTTCCCGGCCGTCCTGGACGCTCTGGTGCCGTTTTATAGGCCACTTCATTTGACCATACCGATGCACCAGCTTCATTTTCGGCTCTCAAACGGAAATAATACAATGTTGCCCTGCGTAATTGGCAACACTCGTACGAGCACTCGGGTCCATTGTACATATTCAAGAAACCATGACCGGAAGCTCGATCTAACATTTGCAAGACGTAAATACAAGTAGCACCATCTGACTGACGTCTTTCCCAAACCAGTCTCAACGATGAGGAATTAAATGCCTGTAATGTAGGAGGCTTTGGAGCTGCCGGCGGATTACCCTGGGTGCTAAACGTGCATACAGGCGAATATGCCGATGGACCCACATCATTAACAGCCGCCAAACGGAAATTGTAAATAGTTGAGGGTTGTAATTTGGTCATAATATATTGTTTTCCCTTGGTCTTGACAGCCTCAACAAATTTGCAGGCTGTTTCATTTACCACCCTGGCTCCTGTCTTTCCTTCATCATATTCCAATAGATAGTGTTGTATAGGTGAGCCATTGCACAGAGGATTATTCCAGCGTAGATGCAATGAATTCTTAGTACACATAACCATGCGAGGAGCTGTAGGCCGATCTGGTTCACAGGCTGGTGTAGTAAATTCTGTTGGTTCTGAAGCGGTACCATGCAAGTGTTCATAGTGTACTTGCAAACGTACAACATATTCCTGGCCTGGCTTTAAGTCCTGTACAATGCAATCATATGAGGAACCTTTATACAGACTTTTATATTTGCATTCTTTAGCGCGATCGCTTAACAACACATTGTAACGCAATTCACGCATATTTATTAACTGTATTGCTGATTCGCTAATACATTGTGGTGCTTCCCAGACAATCTTAGCCGATCGTGATGTGATGTCAGTTACTTCGGGCTTTTGTATCGTAGACAATTGTTCTACAATGGATGCTTGGTAGTCTTCTTCTTCATCACCTTCGGCACCATTAACGCCTAAAGAGAAACTGTCATCGCCTTCTTCAGATGAGGCAACAGAAGAGGCACCCTGTCTGCTGTTATTATAATTAGAAACATTACCATTACGTTGTTGCTGTTGATGTGATTGTTTACGCTGATGATGATTGTTGTTATTATTGTTATGTTGTGATCTCAATGAACCATTATTGTTATTGTTGTGACCATTCATTTGTGGCTCTTGGCGACGAGGAGATGGTGAATGTGTTGGCGATGAAACAGCGGAACCTAAAACGTAAATTAATACGATATTTTATTAGATGCCGATTAGAACACATTTTGGAGAATTGTATGAGAGGAGAAGAGATTCCAACTTTTCACAAAATCAAATAAAATTGGAATAGAATTTTGTTAAGATAAATTTGGATAAATAGTGGGCCTAGGCAGATGAAAATCTTATAGACGAACTTTGGCTATGAAGGAATACTAGTTGGTCACTGTTGAGATTTTTTCGCAAGAGAACCTTATAAAAGTCTATTGTTTCAACATGAATTAGGAGGTACGAAGGTTTTCAATGATGCAAATTTGTAAGCAAATAATGAACTTTTTTTAACTACACCTACTATTTACAACAAATAATTTAAGTACTTACGTTGTTTGTCTAATTTCCTTAACAATTTGGTGTGCTGTCTTTGTGTTCTCTCGTCCTTGTGATAGTTGTTATTGGGTGGTGATGGCGAATGATTGGCGGAATGTGATGCTGGCGAATGTTGCTGCTGTTGTGAGGAATTACCAATTGAAGACGAAGTTTGTGGCTGCTGTTGAGGTTGTGGCGTACCCGGTTGTGGTGGTGGCGGCATATGGCCATGTGGTCCTACCGGATAAGGACCCGGACCTTGACCGCCAGCACCAGGAGGAAAAGCGCCCGGTATGGGTGTATAAAAGTGTGATGTACCATTTGTTGTTAACTAAAATTAAAGAAATGTTTTTTTTTTGTTAAAAACAATAGAAACGTGTAAAACTAAATTTAATACTTTTACTAATATAGGAGCACCATGGGTGCAATGAACGTGTATACAATTTTTAGATTCTTCTTCGCTAGACATTATCTGAGCGAAGCCTACAGAATGCTGACGTGTGTGTTTAGAAACTGTTTTCAAGA
Organism: Sarcophaga bullata; assembly: GCA_005959815.1. Classification (NCBI taxonomy): domain Eukaryota; kingdom Metazoa; phylum Arthropoda; class Insecta; order Diptera; family Sarcophagidae; genus Sarcophaga; species Sarcophaga bullata. The sequence goes on from QOCX01000120.1 coordinate 72,613, forward strand.
CTCATGAAAGTTATCTTTATGAGTAAAAGTGAAAAGAGCAACGTTGCAAGATTTAATACGTGGTTGTTAGTTATTGTTTACTTTTTTCACTTTTTTTTTTAAAAGTTCTTATCAATATTATACATTTTGTTTTTGTAAACTTCAATAAATAAATAATATTTTAGAACATATCTCTTTTCTCCCACTCTCTTTTACCAATCACAACAATAAAGAAAAATATAAACAAACTTCTTCTTCTTTTCTAAGCGATGCTGAATGATCATTCACTGCATATTGATAACACTTTTTAAAATGCCTATTTCAAATGTCATTGGATGATTCATAGAAATATTATATCAATCATTTAAACAACCGTTAAAATAAATCAATTAAACTGAAAATTTAAATAAATTTATACGTGAGATTGGCTTTCCTCTGCACAGTGGCAAACATTTGTTCTTACATAAGCTGTACGCATTTACAAAGGAAACATGGGTTAATCAACACACAAAGAGACAAGACAAATCTAAACCGCTTTGGTTATGGAGAAAAAAATATATATTAGATCTTCAACAGAGGAATCTCGAGGCAGTTATAAGACTAAGAAACCCTCAGAACGGTATATACAGAAGCTGTAATAACGAGGAAGAAGAGGAGGGCATGGAACATGTTCTCGTCGTTGTCCCTTCAGGAAATTATTACAATGGTTGAAAAATGATGTCAGCCAGGAGTTACTGTTTTATAATAAAATAAAAACTCTCGGTCTTACAACGGGACCCCACAGGACACAAAAAAAGTTGTGCTCTTTGCTATTTTAACGCAATCTAATCCAATTTCCTAGTTTTTTTTTTAATATTACGTAAAACAAATTAATAAATAAATTCAACACAATGTGTAATGCATGTGCAAATTACATTTTTATTAAATTTCTGGCCAAATGCCTACAGTCATTAGTATTTATAAGATACAGCACACAGAGAAATATTAAAAGCTATCATTATTGAGTGTTTTTCGCACTTAAATTGTAATCTTTCAGTTGAAAGAAGTTAATGGTGGCAAGTGATTGAACTCAATTCGCAACATTGTTGCAGGATTTTAATGTGTACATACTAACATTCCATACATACAACGTCAGTTGGGAAAACTTGTATTTGCAAAGTTTTTTAATTGCTGTTAAGTTAAGTCACCATTACTAGTGTGTAGGTTTGGCAAAAGTTTGAAAGAAAAAATTAAAATAAAGGAAAAAACAAACTGACAACAAGTCAGTTGGGTGCTGGTGTGGGTCGATGCCGATCTACAAATTTACCAGAACTGTGCATAAGCGTTTTGAGGCTGAGATGTTCTCCTAAGGCTATGATTTGGTCGAACATCTGAAGAAACGAAACATTCAAGGTAGCCAAATGAAACCGAATAAAGATTTCTAAACACAGTATAGGAAATACTTCACTTCTTCACATATATACTTCGGCTACCAGGCCATAATACAGTTTTTCAAGTGGAGGTACCTGCAATCAGGGACCTGGGCTAGTAATAACTTAATTCTGTTTCATTCCCTATGAGGAAAAAACCACGAGAATGAGTAAAGGCGACTTTAGTACACTTCTGACCATTCTAACGGGACACTCTGTTTTATATGTACGTCTAAGCCGTATTGGAGTGGTGGAAAATAACGAATGTTAGGCATGAGGTGAAGACACCGTAATGAATCGCTCAGAAGTTCGATATCCTAATAAATTCGGGCTGGTCTGATGTAATAAGACCTAACATATCTCAGACGTTTGGACTAGAGGAAGTTAATAAAGTTTATACACGATATAGAGTTCCTATAGAAAGTATGGTTGGAAGTCCTTAATGAAGAGCGCACAACGAGTTTACGACGCATTACGACTTTCTATAGGAATAATCGTTGGAAGTCCTTAATGACAAGCGCACGACGAGTTTAACTGTGAATCGATAAGCAATTTGTGCTTAAAGCTACCTAACCCTATCCACTTTCTCGCTTTATCCTTTCTCCAAGAATCTCTTCTCCTAGTTCAAATATAATGCTCTGCATAAATAGAGGATATATTCTGTGCATTGGTTGTATAAAAACAGTCGAATTTTGGTATTGTTGAGCGCAAGAAAGAGAAATGGAGTGAGGAACTTTTAGAAGGTTTGGCAGTACTTTTAAAAGTGTACGGATTTTACTTTCTTCCTTCTTAAACTACAGCTTGGCTGTTTAGGGGAAAGGCAGTGAGTGTAGTTTGGTGAATTTTATAAAATTGGCATCATTCTCAGCTATATATAGAGAGTATATTGTTCGTTTATTTGTTTGTTCGTTTATTTGTTTGTGTATTAAACCATAAATAATAACCTTGCGTTGTATACATATATGATGATATGGTTTATGGCCTGAAATAATGTTTTAATGTCGTTGTTTAAGTTTGAGTGCAAAAGCCTTTCTGCACATTACCAATATGCTTAAAATTAATGGCTTTTTAAAGATTTTTAAGCCTTATAATTTTAATTCGTTTTTCTTTTTGTGTTTGTGTGTGTGTTTTGGCTCCAAATTGTTTCCTCTGAATGTCATATTTACAATTAATAACATGATATATGAATACCAAAACTACATACATATGTACATACATGGAGTTATAAATACAATAATAAACAAACAAAAAGAAAATTATAAAAGAGGCTTAACATTCTGTATTTATTATCTATACATGTATGTATGTGAGAATTTGTGTAAATAATTTTAATGATGACAGCTAACATATTGGCCTTTTAAAATCTCTATCCAAAAAGAGAAAGAAAAATTATTATTTTGTTATATGATTGTATTGTTATAGCTTCTTTAGAGCATCATTATTATGATTATTATTGTATTAAGACTACAATTTCAAAATCTCCATAAAGTACTCTCAAATAAGCAAACAATCTAACAAACAAATACACAAACAACTAAACAATAATGAATCTTATTTAGGGGGATTTTTTTTTGTTTTGGGAATTTTATTGCACTTGCTTGCCATTATTATCATCAGCATCATTATTATCTGCATAAAACTATACACAGGATCTTTTCAGTTCGAATTGCTCTTTGGAAAATGCAAATTATACATAAATTTTACTCCCTATGAAGTATAGAATCTCAAAATAGCATGAAGTAACAGTGCGGTACAACCTTATGTACGTTATACCTGCACACAGTGGTATTCCCGGAAACTGCAGAGAGGGTGAATTCGTTACATGTAATACAAGAGTTTCTTCTGTCGTTGGGGGTCCACTTAAAACTGTAGGTTCCACCACAAATGGATAAAATTAGCATACACAACATGGATGGTGTGAGATGCTAGGTTGTAATATTGACTAAATGTTTGTAATTGCTTCTAGTATACAACCAATCTCGTTGATATATTAAAAACAGATAGCCGCAGTCTAATGGCTTTATTTGAAGCCTTAGATAGTTCCATTTTAAAAGAGAAATGATATACTGTGGTATCTCAATGGCTTGCTTACACATGACCTAAGTATGCCTATTTCAGCACAAAATGTCTTTGTTAACGTGATAATCGTTTGCAAATGAAATAATTCAGTGTTTTGATATTTTAACAGGGGTTAACTGACATTTTACTGTTGACAGGAGTAAGTAAGGTTCTCTTTTCAGTTAAGACTTCATGGACTTATCATAGTATGACCAAAGGAAATAGAATTTTCTTGAGTCCTCCAAGTTTTATCCAAACCTCCACAGAAAATGATGACTAATTATATAAAATTCTTTGGAAATGAAAATAAAATTCTAATAAAAAAAAATAAAACTTAGAACTTGCAATACCCTGTATATGGGTATTCATAACTATAATTCATGTGATTTAGTTTTCGACAGACATACATACTTAAAACTCAACCCAACCCAATCAACCACTACAAACGGCTGGATAAATGAAAATTTGGTCTACGATTATACAGATTTGTGAGACATAATTCTTAAACTTTTTTAAATACAAACACACTCAAACATACATGCATACATGCATACATACATACATATAGAGAAGATACTGTGAATGTGAATGAATGAATGAATGTTTGTATTTGAATTGTTCTACAATAAATTCAAAATTGCATATAAGGCGCCCTTAAAATGCGGCATAAAATGTTTAGAAGCCATGTTCTTTTTTTTGTTTTGTTTTTGTTGTTGTTGTTATTTTTTTTTTGCCTTTTCTATTGTGTTGGGTTGTTAAAAATTATAGATTGCTGCAGATATTGGGCAATACATTATGTCCAAAAGCGGCAAAAGGCAATACACACAAACGTATAAAGTATATAATATCGTATATCACACCAAGCCAGAGAGAGAGAGAGAGAGAGAGAGAGAGAGGGCAAGAGTGATAGAGAGACAGAGAATAAAACGAATTTATTTTTTAAGTTATTCTTCAATGGTTATGATAATGGCCAAGCGTTATTTTATATACATATTTAAACATAATTTTTTCTTTTTTTTTTTTATAAAACCAACGGAAGAAAAAAACCAGAAAATGAAATAAAAAAAAAAATGGAAGAAAAAAATCATAAAAAAAACTTTTCTAACAAAAAGACAACTCAATGCCAATTTAAGCCTGTTATGCATTCCATTCCATACCATTCTATTCTATTTTTTTAATTCTTTTTTTTCTTTTTTTGCTTGAATTATGGTACGTTACATGCTATTTTTTTTGTTTTTTTTTTTTTGTTTTATTTCTTGTTTAAACATAAAAATTATATGATGTTGCCAACTTTAAAAATAAAACCCTTGATGGCTTTTTTTTTTCTTACTTGGCTTTGCAATGCATTGCCTCGCCTTGTCTTGTCACACAACAAAGCATTTGCAATGAAAATTTTTAATTTAAATTTAAAAAAAAAAATTCTGTTTTTTTTTCTTCTTTTTTTATATAAAAAAATATTAAATTGATCAGCAAAACTTGATTTTCTTTTTTTTTTTTGTACTAAAATGCACAAATTTATGTGAACATCAAGGCCGTTGCAAGCAACTTTTTAATTTAACAAAAGGTGTTGTAAGAAGTGATACCTATGATGTTGCATGGAATTGAAGGTCGTATTTAGAATAGACTAACTTGCGATGGTAACATGAAATCAATCGTCAGAAGAGCGATAATAACAAATTCAATAGCGTGGTACATATAATTAATAGAGGCTGTTCGAGAATTTTGAAAATAAAGAAAGATAGCGCAACAGGAATATCATATGGAAAGCGTTGAACCTTGGTATGGAAAGCATATTAGGGGAAGAAATATTTCCGGCAGACAGCTGTCAAAGCACTTGTTTCTGATGTAATGATCTCCAAGACGATAACGCAATGAAATATTAAGACGGTATTAATATACAATCATGTGTGTATCATGACATAAAGATGTTCAAGATAACTGTAGAGTGTATAAATTGATACAAGCATTAAACTCTCCCTATGGATTCACTACTTTGGGAAGCTCTTCAAAGGTCAAAAAGCTTATAACTGATAATTTAATTATAAGTTCCGTCAAAGACTGATGGGTGTCGTCAGACACAAGCAGAATGACGCAGCCTGTTTGTCTAAAGTTAAATAGAGGACTCCCGAAGTTTGTTTAAATTTCAAAGGAGTAGGCTCAGAATAGTTGTTGGAGTCATTAGTGGATATTGCATTATGCGCACTCATATAAAGCAGGCATATTAACTCTGCAAGAGTTGAGTGTTTTCACCGACTGGATCATATGTGACCTTGGTGTGCACCCAACCTAACCTCCCTACCTATCTGTGTAGGTTAGCTAAACTATCACTATGGAGAGCTTTTACTCAGGATTAAATCCATAGCGTTATAATATATGGCCAATACATTGACTTGATACACACTACAGTAGTCAAGGAGGCAGAGGACCGTTTTTAGATTAATTTCTTTGAAGAAAATATGGCAGGCCATCATGACATCTACACTTGGAAAGTGAAAACATTTCAAAAGTCAGATGTAAAATACATGTCATCTGAAAAACATGTACAAAAAGCATCTTTCATTAAAATAATGGATTTCTTTTTACTACACCATATACATAGTTAAATATAAAAAAAAAGAAACTGAAAACTAAAATTAACTTTGACGTGTAATTAAATATCATATTTAAAGCAGAAACTTGTTTAAATAAAATTCATTTAATTTTCCGCTTATCTTTCGTATACATTCCCTGAAAGGACTCCATACACTTCTACAATGGCCGCTTAGTAACAAATTCAAAAGAAGTCTAAAACAAGCTGGTTATTTTCCCTTTCAGTGGAATTGGGAAAAAAATGTTGCTTCAATAAAATTACCGGTTAAGCAACCAAAATGCGGGTGCAACAAAACTTGTACAAAAAAAAAAAAAAAAGGAAAGATCGTAAAACAAAAATAAATAAAAAGGAGAAATATCTTAAATCTTAAAAAAAGAACTCGACAACAAAAAGGCGTTTTATTTTAGTAAATTAAATACTGCTACTAAAATATACAAAAAAAAAAAAAAGTAAAAACAACAACTACATACAACAGAGCTTAAATAAAATATCATGTTCAACAGCTTGTCATAGTAAATAAACTCGGTTGAAAGTCTTCTTTTTATTTTTGTTTCTTTTTCGTGTTTTGAATACGACAAAAAGAAAAAAGGGATCCCATCCATTAATGTAATAAATAGACCAAAAAACAAATTATAAGATAAGCTTTAATTACATAAAAACAAAACAAAGCACGAAGAAAAAGGAAAAAGAAACTTTAATCCTTTGCTGGCAAATTAAATCAAATATTCATGAACACTCTCGTATTTTCATTAAAAATTAACGAATGTTTTTTTTAAATTCGGACACGTAACTGTTTTTAAATTTGTTGCCAAAGTTTTAACAAATTATAGGAAGTCAATTTATTAACAGGATGATTCAAAATTGGTCTAATTATGTAGCGTTTATAATTCCAGTCAAATCTAACCTAAGATTTTGATGCAAAAATTTAGACTCCCTGTGTCTACCCTGGCCAGATCTCCATAAGGTGAATAGTTAAGGTTTATTCATCTTTATTTCTGGCGAAAGTTATTAAAAATTGGATTAATCAAATGAGTCGGCGGACGGAAGTCATATTTAAAAAATTAATACCATGATTATCTTGTTTTAAGTTATCAAGTCTTAAACGAATGTCAATTGACTTTTAGCTGTAGGGTCGCTCGAGCACAGTAACAAGCTGATGACAATTTCAAGACCTTATTTCCTTAATTGGTCATTACAGCCCTTTAGTCTGAATTATAACTTATCTTCTTACAACACTCCTGCTGTGTATATTAATTTTATCCATAAGTGGCGAAACCTATAATTCCGATTGGCGACTGCGAACGGCAAAGTTTTGGGAAAGTTGTTTTAACGATCAGCGTTTTTGCCAGCAGACTGGTGAAAGGAAGTCGCCGAATATTTTTCCATATTTCGTTTTGCTCCTAATGTTCTGAAATGGGTTTTGAACCACGCGCTCTTATCTAATAAGCCAACCAGCCCCCTAATATCTACTTGACTATTAAGATTTCTAATAATTTGCTTAAAATAACACCCTTTACAATGTATGTATAGATTACCATCGATTTATATTATATTGAAGGGTTCATTAATATTTACTTTATTTTAAATAATTTATAAATTTACCGTTATTTAAATAAAAAAAAAAAACAACACGTAAATAGATTATTATATTATCTGCTGTAATTAATATTTTGTAAACTATTATTTCGATATTAAATATTTCGTTTTTCATTTCATTTTATTTGTTTTTGGAATAATAATAATGAACAATTATAATTATTTTTAAACACGCCAGTTGTTGTTGTTTAAATAAAAATTATATACTCTTCATATGAGTGCAACAAAAAAAAAAAAAAAAAAAAAAAAAACAAAAAAAAGTTTAAAATTATTGTTATTTATTTATGTTTTGTCATTGTTTTTTTGTTGTTGTTGTTTTTTTTTTAGTAATTAAATAATTAATATTGTTTTAAAAATAATAAAAATAAAAATCGTATTTACGTATGTGCTATACACTAGATGTGTAAATAAATAAATAAATAAATAATCATGATAATGTTTTAATATGATTTTATTTTATTATTTTCAATAATTGTGTCACAAAATATTGTAAAAAATTAAAAAAAAAAAACAAAAGCAATTAAAAAAATATTAAATAATTACACAGAAAAGATTAAAAGGTTTTTTAGATAATTTCATATTATAATTTAAGGTTGTATCTTTAACTAATATTACCGTTAAATTAAATTAGTAATTACAGACAGTTAACGCTACAATACAAACACAATATTTTTTTCAATATAAAATAAATAAACGAAGAAAAAAAAAATAATATTACAAACATTTTAACGACACTTTAAAATGCGTTTTTTTTGTTTAATTTTAACAAAAAACAAAAATTATATTTTAAAAGAGTTGCTTGCAAAGTTTTAAAAAATAATTTCAAAAAGTTTTTTTTGTACCATTAAGCATGTTTTGTTAATGAGTTGGGGGGTGTCTCTTTAACGTTGTTAATTTAATAGGTCTGTCTTTGCATGAACTCATGCGCTTATGTAAGGAGCACGCATGAAAAAATTTGGTTATACACTCCAAAACTTATTGATGCAATTATTTGAATTTTAATTGAAATTATAAAGAATATCGTTTAAATTTTAATACACAAACGAATGTTCAAGCTTCTTCCATATTCTTCCATAACAACTTTTTTAATTTAATGTAAGACCAACACTCTGGGAATGGTTTCCATTCATGCAGTGCATTGTATTGGAACTAGAAAAATAGGTTACAATATAAAGGAAAGAGGGAATAGTGTTTAGGTAGTGTGTTGGATTAGTAGAAGTGAGGCTTTAATTCCAATCGCAGATCTGACAAAAACTTGCCATGAGAAGTTATGCCATGGGAAGTTATTTAAAAATCTGTAGCTCGGAGTTGACTTTAAGCTGTAGGTACCGCCATTCATGTATGAAATAAACACACAGCATAAGTGGTGTGATATGCAAGGTTGTAATTCTAACTTAAGGGTTATAATGACCAATTACATATGCATCTAATGTGTCTGCGAGTTTGGCTATTGTTTCCTATAAACGAGGCGAATTTTTATTGAAATTTTTCATCATTCACTGACCCAGTTTATGTAGGATGTAAGCTGAGTTAAATGTATGTTCAAATTTTTTCATGCGCACTCCTCATGTCTGTACTAATTCCCTTATGAAACTTTCAATGTCGCTGGTCTATTAAAAATTTTTTTTAAACATTCATTACATATTGTCTGTCATTAATATGAAAATGAAACAAAATTTGTTCTTAATTATGTGCACTTGGTTTTGTTATTATTGTTGCTTTTTTTTTCTCTTGTTTTTTTAGAATTTTAATTAAAAGACATTTGTAATGAAAAAGAAACAAAAATTTGTCAACAATAACAGCAACAACAATAATAAAAGTTATAATCTGTTTAATTTTGTATACAAAACACAAAAACAAATAAAAATTTCAACAATAAAAACAAATCTCATAACGGTATCATATTCTTACTTGCATACATACCTACAATACATATGTATGTACATATGTACGTATAAGTATATGTACTATTATTAAAAATTGTTGTATTTTTGTGTTTTGTTGTGTTTTAATATTTATTCGTTTTGTTTGTTTTGCTTTCAAGTCATCGTTTGTTTTTTTTTATTGTCACGCTTGAGAAAAGAAATGAAAGTGTTGTTCACAAAAATGTTCAAAGAATTGTTTAATACGAGTGAATATACCTTCTTTTTTCACTTGTTTTTTTTTTATGATTGTTTAATTTATTTTTGTTGTTGTTGTGATAGTTGTTGCTTTTGTTTTATTATAATAATTACAATATTTCTTAAGACTTCCTGAAAATTAAGCGGATAATAAAAGAAAGAAAAAAAAAACAAAAAATTACAAACCGCTAAGCTACGTGTATTACTACTCTTCAAAAGTAGAGTTGCCAAGTTCAAGAATTTTGACTGGTTGTAGGGGAAAATAAATTGTTTAGGAGACGTTTAACTATGTTGGGCATTTAAAACATTTGCTTAAAAAACTTAAAAAATTGAAAAACCTTCTTAAGGGTTCGACCACAGTGTCCATGGCGTTATATCAATCGGCATATGCTCATCATTAGGGGCGCCAATCAATTTTTCTGTAGGAAATCTGTATTTTGTGCTGTCAGTCAAATCTTTTGAGATGAGTTATAGTATCTGTTGAGATCTCGAGCTAATGACAGCTGGGTAGTGATTGCTTGTTGCCATGTTTAATTAAAACTACTTAACGTTCAAGTCGTTTATTTCAGCATCCAGGGCAAAAAAAGAATTACTCTTGTGGGGAAGAGTTGTTCCTCTGTGCCTTTTCACCATTACCACATGTCACGAATCTTTTTTTTTTACACAAACAGATTAAAGCCAGATTTACTAGAAGAAAGCCATTTATAGAAAAAATGTTTTGATCATGAGCAAAATTTTGTTTTTAAAATTAAAATTTCTTGGCCAAATCTGTGAATACGACTTTGTAAAATGGATTTACAAGTACAATAAGCTGGCAACATTACATAAAATCAGCTGAGTTTAGTTGTTTGGTTTTTGTTTTTTTTTAGAAACGACAAGTGTTGCTAAATCATTGCAAAAGAGATTGCCGAGATTTATTTCTATTTCATGTTAATTGTTGTTTTAATGAAGTTTTTTTTTCTTTGTGTAGCATAAGTATTGTTGTTGTTGTTGTTATTGTTGTTGTGGTTTTGTTTATTTTTTCAGCCATTTAAAATCACATTGTATGCTAATAAGATGGAGTTTTTTTTTCTCTCGTTCTCTCACTTGTTTTATAAATATTTTCTTATTTGCAACGTATTTCTGTATTTCTTTTGATTATAATACATATGATGTAATATAAAATAAAAAAACAAAACAACAACAACAACAAAAACTCTAAATATGAGAAGACTTAAGCCTTAAGTGGATAAGGTGCAATTGCATATGTATGCACATACACACAATAAATGTATATATGTATGTATGTATGTATGTATGCAGTGGTATTCGTTTGTATTAAAGTTATTTAAATTTATTAGATATGTAAACACGAGTGTACACATTAAATAATGGGGAAATAAAAAGGAAATTTAATTATGAGAACAAGGTTTAACGTTATTGCGGTATAGTGTGTACAGAGAGATAAAGAGAGAGAGGGAGAATGAGAGGAAAAAGCAGATTATTCGTGCGTATAACTTAAGCCAACACAAACGCGTGTAAAAACATAAATGAAATTAAATTTAAAACACAAATTCCTGTTTAAAATAATTCCAAATGAAATGGTTGTTGTTTAACGGCAGAAAACATTAATGAAATGTGAAAAGTTACCAATTTATTTCAATTATGCTGTGTTTTATAAACACTCAAACATAAGGAGAGTGCAAAAAAAAATTTGGGCATATGTAGTTATAGGCTTATATTAGATTCTGAAATTAGTGGTTTTTAAACCGTCAACGTGGCAAGGCTGTCGGCTGTTAAATATCTTTTACCGGAAGTATTATTTATTGAGTGAAAGGGCTTGCCATTTATAATATGAAAGAAGGCATAAAAATATTTCAAAGCTACTACAAACGTGAACATTTTTTGAGTGTTATGGAGTGACTATGGTCTTCATAATTGACCTACTGTGCCAGGTATTGACTCGATTGTAAAGAAATTCAAATAAACTGGCACTGTTACAGATGTGGTTAGGTCTAGGCATCACTAGGCATCTGTTATAGAAAATATAAGAGATAATCGATACTTTATTCGATTCCACAACGTCCTTAGCAATTGAACCTATTTTACACTTCATTAAGATGTATTTTGCTTTTGGATTTGTTTATTCTTCCATGTAAAGTCCAACTCACGCAAGAATTAGGGCCAAACGACTAGCCTCAATCTCATGGGTATGATGATAGGGTGGTTAAAAGGTGATTTATCGAAAATTGTCGCATGTGCCACTCAGAAAAATCAGAAGAGATAGTGAAAAAGCCCATGAATCCAGAAAATAAAACTATTTGGCATCCATCGTTCGAAGACCATGTCTATGCAAATAATCTCTTAAAGTTGAAGCATATAAAAACCAATATTCGACCAAGATACCGTCCGAAGTGTGTGAAAGAATGGTCGAAACTGTTTCAGAAGAATCGACTGTTGCAACCAATATGATGGCCGATTATTAAATGAAATTGTATTTCATATACAAGGCTTTATAGATACTTCATTCAATCTTTATTATTAACACACTTGTTTTCCCATTATGTCAAGAGATTACCACTACTGCTATTGCTACTGCTACTCTTCTGTGTAATAAATTTAATGAAAATGTTTTAAAAAAATTAAAAATTCCATTCAAAAAATAAAAAAAAAACACTTTAGAATGAAAGTTTTATAAAAGAGCACAAAAATCATAGTAAAATATGCTTGTTATTGTAAACATTTAATGAAAAATTTTGTTTCACATCACAGGAAATATAAAAAAAAAGCAACAAAAAATTTATGAAAAATTAACTTGAAAAACTGTTGAGTTTGAAAAATTTAAACAAAAAAAATTTACAAACAAAAAAGATGTAAAACGTAGGAGTACGTTGGGTGTTGATAGAAACCTTTCATGTCATGTTGATGTGTGTGTAAAGTTGTAAAGACATGTGTGTATGGGCAAGTGTAAAACATGCTTATTTGAGTTGAGGGTCAACTGTCACGTCAAACACAACATCAACATACTTTATAAACAAAAAACATCTTTTTTTTTTGGGACTCTACAACACTTTTTTTAGTTTTTTTTTTAATTTAAATTCTATTAAAGTTTGTTTATTTGTTTTTGTTTTTAACAAATTCTTTATGTTGTTGCTGTTGTTGTTATTGTTTACTGTTTTGCTATTAAACAAAAAAATAAATTAAAATTGCCTTTCTAGTGGAAGTAGCCTTGCCAACGAGTTAATGAAAATTGTACTAAAAAGACGGGGGGAAAAAATCTCATCAAATGAAAGCTTTTCTAGTTAAAAAAATGTGAAAAAAAAGCTGAAAGGGATTCGTAAAATAAAACACCACACTCATTAACTTTGACCCAAATGTTTAAATAGGTTTTTGTTGTTGTTTTTCTTTATTTTCAGCAACAGCGATTTAGTGCACAGTGGGACGGTTAAAGAAACAACGGGGCATAGTAATGTTGTCTGTTAGTCAAATGAAAATAAATCGAGAATAGTATGGTATTGTCTGTTCAAGACGATTCTAGTGCAAAAGGAAAATGGGTTGCCCTCTACTGGATTTAAGGTCGAAGACTTCCCTCAAGTCAAGCTTGAGAAACACTAAACTTTTGCTGGGTAATTACAAACAGATAGAGATCTGAGTTCTGATCAGACTATCCAGAAGGAGACTGGGTATAGTAACAAGACTTTTGACTAGACATTCACGATTTAACGAACACGTATTTACATAATGATCGCCTCAAGCCTAATGTGTGGAAGCTGTGGTAAGAAGAACAAATCATCAGAACACATACATACTTGGAGTTTCTACAGTGATAACGCTTTTCAGAGGAAAAATATCTGGATGCGTATCAAGTAAAAAACTTATCTGATATCGAACTGAGTCATCAAAAGAATACCCTATGAAGATCAAGAGCAGTACAACAGATTGTATAGTTGCAGGTTTTTGGTGCCTTTAAACGACAACAAAAATAGAGGAGGGTCATGAAGTGTCTAAGCAGTCTTCTGGTAAAAGCTCTGAGAGTAAAAATAAAATTGCCATGAAAAGTTTCTTGAAAATCTATTGTTAGGAGTAGACTTTATACCGCAATTCATGTATAAAATTAACACACAGTATAAGTGGTGTGAGCTGCTAGGTTGTGATCCTAACTAAAGGATTGTTATGGCCAATTAAGTAAGAACGTAAATGTATAAAGCCTCTGCCATATAAAAATTCAAATGCTTTTATTCTACATTAGCAAAATTATTGCCCTTTTTTTAGGTTGTTTGGGCCCACTGTTTAAATGACATTTTGCTATGCATTCATTTTAATGCCAGTGTAAACACTTTTATTTTTAAATTTAAAATTTTAATATTTCTGGGTATTGTTTATAAGAGGGCGCCTGTTTACACTTTGTTTGGTTTTTTCTGTTTTTTTTTTTTTTTTTTTTTTTGAAATGACAGGCAGGTTTGGTGTATTTTCTGACACTTTGTAATGAGTTGGTATGTTGTAGCTGTCATTTGTTTGTTTGTTTGTTGGTTGTTGTTGTTGGTGTTGTTGTTGTTGTGGTTTTTCATTATTAATATTTTACAACAATTATTAATAATATCTTTATAATGACAATTAATTATTCTCTCTCTCTCTCTCTCTTGCTTTTGAAATGTAATGAAACTTTGTTTGTTTACTGATGAAAACATTCTCAAAATGTAATCATTTTTTCGGTATTTCATTTTACTACGATTATGTTTCTTTGTTGGCGGGGTTCTTTTTTGGGTCTGTTGTTTGTAATTATTTTTAACAACAACAACAACAATAAACGTTGAATTAATGTAAATTGTATGCAAAACCCAACAATAATCATCATCATATTTTCTGTTGTGTTTGTTGTTGTTGTATATACATTTATTTATACAAAAAGTATGTATTTGCGTATGCCACAAATTGTACGTTACACAGATTTTGTGGTTTGAATACCGAAAAAATTTTAAAATAAAAAAAAAAAAAAAACAAAAAAAAAACACACAAAAAAAATTACAGAAAAATATGAAACAATTAAAATACAAGCCAAAGAGTTATTCATTCAACATGTTGCATTTGTTTTTCCTGTATTCAGTTTTCTTTTTTTTTTTTTTTTTGATTTATTTTTATTATTTAATGAGAGTGAGTAAATTTACACAGGAATTTATAGGGTTTCCTACGTAGTGATTTCAAAATCGTAGATTTGACTGTCAGCTGTTAATTATCTGTCATCTGAAGTGTCATTTGACATTTACGAGTATGAACATTTACGAGCATTACAGGGCGAATATGTCCCATCAAAATCGAGTTAATGTTTAAGGAATTGACAAGATTAAGAAGAAATTTAAGGAGACTGAAAACGAAAAAAATCTATTGAAAATAGTGCTTCCGTTAGAGGAACTATGACCCGGAATTTCTCGTTTCCATTGCATTAACAGCGATAGGACCTATCTTAGGCCTCATCATGGCGTGTATTTGCATGTGTATTTGCTTCTTCTTTCATACAAAATCCAACTCTCGCAACAATTAAAGGCAATAGTTCATCCTGAACGTTATCTATACCTATTGCTGGTTATGAGCTACAGCAATAGGCTTTCATTGAAGAAAATTTCTCCAGACAGAGACTCAAAATATGGATAATCCTTTACTTGCGAAATATTTGTATATGCATATATGTATGTATGTATGTATGTATGTATATATTAATATGGTGTATATAAATCGCATATTAAATGGTTTAAAATACAATTTTAATTGGTCTGCTGAAGTGTCAAACATTCGTTAACATTATGACAATTTCAATGGAATTCATTTTTAAAACCAAAAACCCAGATAACAAACGAACAATGATAATAAATAAAAATTAATTTAAAATTTAATAATTACAGTTGAAAATTTGATAGGCCATTAAAGGAAAAAGAGATTATGTTGCATAAATAAACTACACAAACGGTCCAACTGACCACACTGCGTGGGCAGGCCGAATTTATATGAATTTCTCAATTAATTGAAAGTAAAGCAAATTGTTTTTAGGTTTCACGTGATATAATCCTAATGCCTAATGCCTTATTAGCCGTGTGCCTCAGACATCTCGACTTAAGCGAAATACGAAGAAATATTAATCCGTTGTCGTTCTCTCTACAGTCTTCTAGAAAAAACTCCGACAATAAAGAAAATTGTCATGAAAAGCTCAGCACAAACTTGCTGCTTGGAATAGACTTTGAACTGTAGATACCGCCACTCATGGGTGGTGTTAGAAGCTAGGTTGTGATCCTGACTAAAGGTTTGTAAGACTTAATTGATTTGAGGATTTCAGTCAGATATGATAGGAGGTGAGAAATCTAAAACCAGTTTCTTTTATTAGCAAGAGCTGAGCACTGATATAAGAGAGGTAAAATATAGTTTCTTATTCACAGATGTGTAAATATCATTTGAGGGTATGGCAAGGCTATTGCCATGCATTCCGATGGAAAAGCAGCCTGTGAGAATACCAATAGTGCGGTAGGTGGCCAAGGGATGCTAACAAAAGAGGCAATTTGTCTTTTCAACTCTTCCACATCAGTCCAGCAACCCAATTAAATAATCGGAGAATAACATAGCAAATTATGGGCTCTGTATTAGCCCTGGCCAGTTCATCAGCAACGCCATCCGACATCATTTTCTGTTCAGTTCTGGAAGACTTATAAGACTTACTTATAAAATCCCTAGCATTCACGAACAAATATGAAATGTCGAGATGACGTTAAGAGGTTTTCAGGGAAACCATATTACCCGACAAGATTTGCATCCGTTTCCGTATACTTTTGGTAGTGATAACTCTCCCTCCGATTAATGAAGAAAAAAAAAATAATTATTTTCTTTAGAAAAAGTCACAATAACCTGCAAATAATAAACTAAAATCAACTAAATTGTTGAATTAAATTTAAAAAATAAACATTTTAAGTGGCATATAATTTAAGAATATTTTTTTAAAATGAATTTCATTTTAACATTAACATTAAAAATATATATTCAAACATTGATAATTCAATTAATTTGCCAATTAAAAATAATTGATATTAAATGACTGACTAACTGACTGACTGACTGACTGACTGAGTAAATGAAATGTCAATATTTTGCTTTTATGAATATAAGCATTTTTTAATTAAAGCGCATTTTTAAAATGTCATAACGAGAATAAAAAATGTTAAGAAGAAAAAAAAATTAGCACAAATATAACCTTTGAAAAGTAATAAAAATTAATAAATAATAATAAATACTAATAAAAAATTATTGAAATAATGCTTTTTATTTCAAATACCAGCAGCAATCGTATATTAAATAAAAAAAAATAAATTAAAGAAAAAAAAAACATTAAAAACATATAAAAAAATATGAACAAATGGAAGTTTAAATAACTTAAATTTTTATTAAATTATTATTTAATAACGTTTACATACTATGTTTAAGTAAAATCAACAACAAAATAACAATTTACAACAAAGGAATACATTGCATGTGTTTGTTTTTTGTTTGCATTTCTTGCCGCTGTAGTTGGCAACGCAGGAAAAAAAGGAAGTGCTTTGTTTTTTGTTTCATCAATAAAACAAAGAGAGCCTCTGGCAATAATGCATATTTACAGCACAAGTTTTGTTGTTGTTTAGTTTTTTTTTATTACGGTTATTTTTCTCTTCCTCTTCTTGTATAATTTTTTGTTGTTTTCTAACTCTTTTTTTTTGTCGCGCTCAGTTTATAATCGTGAAGTATTAAGTCTTGTTTTTTTTTATAGTAAATGGAAATGGAAATTTAATGTTAATATTGTAATTTGATTAATTAAAATTATTAACAATTAAACAACAAAAAAAAAAAAAAAAACATACAAATTATCGTTAAAATAAATACATATTGTTGTAACAAAGTTATTTATTTCATAAAATATTCTTTATATTTTTTTAATATTAAACAAGTTTTAATCAAAAAAAAAAAAAAAAAAAAAAAATTAAATAAAAACATAACCTCAAAGTACAATTAAATATGTGACATAAAAACAATTAAAAAATTAAAATCAAGAGTAATGAGAAGAATTTGGTTTCAAATTGCTGGTAGGTGGCTTTGAAATGTAATATCTTTTGGCAACTGTACCAGCTTCTTTAATAGGCTTTTTAGACTCCAATTTCTTAAAAGATTTTATTGAAATCACATTACTTCGTATATTTTATGAAAACAAGAGTGCTAGCATGAGTTACAAATCTTTTACAAACCTGTTATAACTGATTGTTTAATATTACAACGCACTGTATGTGTCAAAATATGTACATGTAGCTGTGCTTTATTCAAATTAATTAAAATAAATGAAATTTATTTTATAATTAACGTCGTGAATTGAATTGATTTGATTTGATATTCTCATTTTGAAAAGTGTTAAAACAGCAAATGTTAGTAACAGCGTGTAACACAATTGTGGCCGGTTTGAAATTGGCCTGATTTTGATGCTGTGGCCATAAAACATGATTTTTTTTTATTAAATTTAATTATTTTAATGGATGGCAGGCGGAATACTTGACACATAACTGCATAACATTTTAGCCAATTTTTGTGGTAAATTATAGCTAAAGGACATACAAAAAAAAATGAAATCAAACCTCGCATGCTAGTTAATAATGATGACTTTAAAATGTTGACGGTAATTTTGTTATATTCTGCATTTTGCCTGTTTGCTGCCATTCATTTAAAATTTAAAGCTGGCAGTAATAACATGATACTGATAATGCTCATGATTTTTAAATTATTGTATGGGAATTTAATTTTCTTTCGTTTGTCAATTTTTTTGCCAAACAAATTTACATACGCTTTCACAATTTCCATTACATATGCTGTAAGAGAATATTTGAATTTTTGTATTTAACACCACAATAATATTTATTATGCTCGTAATACTTTAACAAAAGTTTTGTTGGTCAAAATCCTTAAATAAATATTATAATTTTGCGCAATTTCCATGATGATACAATTTCTATTACAAACCAAAACTCTAAATAAACAATATTCTATTCTGTTCTATTCTATTCTGTTATTATTATTATTTTATAATTTAATTATTTCTCAGACATTCACACATATGCGCTATATACAATGCATGAGTAGTACTTATATGTAGTAGTGCATATATGTATTAGATTGCCATTCTTATGTTGTTAGTTTTTAGGATATTAATAAGATAACTACTGTAACAATTTTAATTAAATTGTAATTTTACATTTCAAACAAGAATTAAACAATTAAAACCGTTTGAATAAGAGTTTATCTTTCTCTCCATTGTAGTTAATATAAATATATACTTTTGTCGATAAAAACTATTTTCTATAGAAAAATTTACGATAGCAATTGTTTTCTATAAAAAATTTGTCGACAACAATTGTTTTCTACAGTAAATTAGTCAATAACAACAATTTTCTATAGAAAATTTTTCAATAACAACAAAATTCTATAGATATTATTTCGATAACAACAATTTTCTATAGAAAAGTTTTCGACAACAATAATTTCCTATAGAAAAGTTTTCGATAACAATAATTTTTATAGAAAACTTTTCGATAACAATAATTTTCTATAGAAAAGTTTTCGGTAACAATAATTTTCTATAGAAAAGTTTTCGATAACAACAATTTTTTATAGAAAAGTTTTCGATAACAATAATTTTCTATAGAAAAGTTTTCGATAACAACAATTTTATATAGAAAAGTTTTCGATAATAACAATTTTATATAGAAAAGTTTTCGATAACAATAATTTTTTATAGAAAAGTTTTCGATAACAATAATTTTCTATAGAAAATTATTCGATAATAATAATTTTCTGTAGAAAAGCTTTCGATAACAACAATTTTTGTATAGAAATGTTTTCGATAACAATAATTTTCTACAGACACTATTTCGATAAGAATAACTTATTATAGCAAAGTTTTCGATAACAATTTTCTACAGAAACTTTTTCGATAACAATAAATTTCTGCAGAAAATTTTTCGATAACAACAATTTACTATAGACAATTTTTCGCTAACAAAAATTTCCTATAGACTGTTTTCGATAACAACAATTTCCTATAGACAGTTTTATGATAACAATTTTCTATAGAATATTTTCTGATAACAATTATTTTTTAAACATAGTTTGTGAATAACAACTCGATAACAACTACTTTCTCTAGAAAATATACGATTCTAACTCCATTCACTGAAAAAATATCGATAGCAATTATTTTCTATAAAAACAAATCTGATTAAACAAAATAATTGATATATTTACTGTAGAGAACACATTTATAATTTTTCCAAAATTTAATTAGCAGCCCTCGTAATACATTCGTAAGAGAGAGAGAGAGAGAGAACACAATTGTAATGGTTCTTCCTTAAGCTATGTCTGTGGGAAATTATTTCGATTTAACTGGTTTCATTATAATTTTATTAAAGTTTCGCAATCATTCCTCTTCAATTTCAAATGCGAATTATAAAATTCAATTTGTGGCACTTTAAGGCCAAGAAACATATCGAAAACTGTATGGAAATAATCCAAATGTGTGTGTAATTCGAATATTAAATTTTCAATAGGCACTTATTAGTAGAAAACCAATATTAAAAATATTTATTCTTATGCAGATGCAGATACACATGCAGATAGAAGTACAAAAAAAAATTAATTTAAATTCTATTTTATGTTTAAATAATTTATTAAAGAGATTAACAAATAAAAGAAGACAAAAAAAAATCAAATGATACAGAAACAAAAGAAAATATTTAATTAAAGAATCTGAGAATGAAAAAAGGTTCATTAGACTAATTAACGAAAACATTTAAAATTTTCAAAGAAAAAAGAAAATATCATCATAAACAATAAGAATATCTTAATGTAATTAAACAGAAAATTTACCAAAGCCTACAAAAATGTATTATTTTTCAATAGCCGACTCATATCTCACATTGTATAAGCATATTTAGATTATGCTCTTTAGCCATTTAAATTTTCTGTAAAAATATTTTCGATAACAATAATTTCCTATAGGAATACTATCGATAACAATAAAGTACAAAATTTTTCATAAAAATAATCTCCTATAGATATATTATCGATAACAATAACTTAGAAAAGTTTTCGATAACAACAAGTTTGTATAGATAAATTTTCGATAATATGAATTTTCTATAAAAAATTCTCGATAGCAATAATTTTCTATAGACAATTTGTCAATAACAATAATTTTCTATAGAAAATTTTTCGATAACAACAATTTCCTAGAGATAATTTTTCGAATAATAATTCAATATAATAACTTTCGAATAACAATAATTTTTCTAGTAAAATTTTTCGATAACAATATATCTCTATAGAAAATTTTCGATAATACCTTTCTATTGTTTGTTTAAAGAAAGAAAAAAAAAACAAAAAAAGATGATGTTACATTTTGACAATGCTTGACATACCTCACCATGAGTAATAACACGAATCTTACTATGTTTTTAATTTTTTTGATTTATTTAACATTCCAATAACGGGAATTCTTCTGTTTGTATACACGGTCTGCGATATTTTTGTTTTTTCTTTTTTTGCAAATTTCTAATAATTTTTGCGTTGTCGCTAGAATTTATTTGTCCATCTATCACTAACAAGGTTAAAAACCTTTCCTATTACCAACGCTGTCACTTTATATTGCCAATGATTCATATTCGTATAGCAAATGATTGGCAAAGCGTACCAAATAGACACACTTATACACGTACACACACGTACATTTAAATTTAAAAATGGCAAGAAATTCATTTCCTTTGTTAAAAAGAGAGCAAGTGGACACATGTATGCACGCTCACATTACTAACACAGATAAATAATTTTATTATGACAACAATACATATAAAATAGAAAGAAAGCAAATGTAATAAATTAAAATTAAAGAGAGCGAGAAGAGAAACTTACAAATGGCGGATGTATGTGTCCTTGGCCGGCATGTAGTTGCTGATATTGTTGCGGCGACAACACCACATGTGTCAACGTGCCACTTTCATTGACATATGGCTGCATTACCTGGCCCTGGGGAACTTGCACGGGTACCGGCATTGGTGGTGGTGGCGGACGATTTTGTGAAACCATTTGTACGGTTGTAGGACCTAAAAAAAAACGGAAAAGAGCAAAAACGGATTTTATTTTTTAGAATAATTGAACAAAAAAGCAAATAAAAAAAAAAACTGAAATTTGTAAAAAAAATTAAATTCATTTCGTTTTAAATTTTTTTTCTATCGTTTGATGTCTCTTGTTTTGTCAACTTTTTTTCTCAAAAGTGTGAGTTTTTTTTTCATTGTGTATGTGTGGAGTGTGTGAGCATATATGTATATGCATGTGTGTGTGTGTTTAAGTGAGTGTTTGAGTGAGAGAGTATTTATCTATTAAAGTTATAAAATATAACACACAATAACTAAAACAGCCGCCTTGATGGCGTCATGTTTGTTATTTTTCTTTGTCTTTTTTTAATTCTTTTTTGGTGGTCGCTCTCACTCTTTCCATTCGTCCTTCACTTTTCCCCTTTCTGGCTTCATTTTTAACGTTTGATCTTATGATTTTCATACGACAATGAATTTTGTTGGCTTTTTTTTTGGTTCTCTTCTGTCGCTGTCGTTTTATTTGAGAAGAAATTTTGGTTTGGGGTTTGCGAGAAATTTTAATGCTGGAATCTTTAATAATCAAATTTCGTTGCTTTTGTTGGCCAAGAACTTTTGTGTATGTGTGTATTTTTATTTCTTTGTATGTGTATATGTATGCGCATATAGTGTTTATTCATCAGTTTGGATATTTCTTGATTCACTCATGTGTAAATACTCAAACTAAATGCTTTTATAGTGTGAGAAAGTTTCCAGGATAGTTTCATATGTAGGGACGTTGAAACATACGGTATTTCGGACCCCCTTTTTATAAAAAATTTTCTTTTTTTCTATAAAGTAAAAAATTTGTTATAGAAAATTTATTGAAAACAATAATTTTCTATCGAAAACATATCGATAATAACGGTTTTTATAGAACATTTGTCGATAACAATAATTTTCTATAGAAAATTTATCGATAACATTTATTTCTATATAATATAAATCGATATCAACAATTTTCTATAGAAAATTAATCGATAACAACAATTTTCTATAGAAAATTAATCGATAACAACAATTTTCTATAGAAAATTAATCGATAACAACAATTTTCTATAGAAAATTTATGGATAACAACAATTTTCTATAGAAAATTAATCGATAACAACAATTTTCTATAGAAAACATATCGATAAAAAAATTTTTTATAGAAAGTTTATTGAAAACAACAATTTTCTATAGAAAATTAATCGATAACAACAATTTTCCATAGAAAATTAATCGATAACAACAATTTTCTATAGAAAATTAATCGATAACCACAATTTTCTATAGAAAATTAATCAATAACCACAATTTTCTATAGAAAATTAATCGATAACAACAATTTTCTATAGAAAATTAATCGATAACAACAATTTTCTATAGAAAATTAATCGATAACAACAATTTTCTATAGAAAACATATCGATAACAACAATTTTCTATAGAAAACTTATGGATAACAACAATTTTCTATAGAAAAATATCGATAAAAACCAATTTCTATATAGAAAATTTATTGATAAGAACAATTTTTCCAGAAAATTTATCGATAACAACACTTTTCTCTTCTATTTTTCCTTCAGTTATATTTTGCTTAATACTGTTCATTATAAAACTGCCCCTATATTTATGTCAAGATATCGTATAGACTTCCAAATATACACACTTATGAAGTGAGACCATTGTGCGGAGTTAAGGATGCATGAAGTCAAAAGAAAAAAAAATAAAGAAAAAAGACTGAATATAGAAATAAAATATATCCAGAGAAAATTAAGACAAAAAATAACAAAATAAGAAGAAGAAATAAAAATAAGAACGAAACAAGGCATGTGTTCCTTCTTTTATTTGGTAACTCATGTGTCTGTCAGTTACTCATTTTGTGCTGTTCGTTTGTCGGTTTTTTCCTTTGCCCAGAGAACCAACCAACCAACTCCATTGATTTTTTGATTTTCGATTTTTTTTTACTTCAAAACGTTGAATTTTTGTTTGTTTCATGCTTTTGTTGTGGCCAGATTTTTTTTAAATGTGGCAGCAATATGTTTCCAACTGCAGGGTTATGGGTTCAATCGATGGAGAATAAAAGAAAAAAAAAATATAATAAAAACGAAAAATAAAGAATAAAATTATTTGAAGTTTGAAAAAATTCCGTTGATTTTTTATTGCACACACACACACACAAAAATACAAAAAAAAAACACACCAAAAATGCGAATTCAATGACTTCTACAGATAAACTGTAGTGGTCGTTATTATTATTAATGGCCTTGTGTGGGGTCTGTTCGTTTCGTTTTCTGTTTTTTTTTGTTGGTATGTTTAAGGCCTACAGTTTCAGTAGATATTCTGTATTTATTAAAATACGAAATAAATTCGAAAATTATGCATTTACTCTGTACAAGCGGTGGGTGAAAAGGAAGAAGGCTATTAAATAAATATTTTATTGTTTTGCTTAACGCCATAGGATCCATTCATACATGCATGTATTAATGTGTGTGTGTGTGTGTGTGTGTGTGTGTGTGTGTGTGTGTGAAAACCACATTTATACTTAAGTATTGTTTTAATATATTTAAGCCGATACAGCATACTTTAAGGGATTTACATGGTAATTGCTGAAATTAGTGGTGGCAATACGTATTTATAGGCAATATTATATCAAATACACTTGACTGATAGCAGGCAATATGTTTGCATGTACGTATGCACATATTCATTGGTTATTAAATAATATGCCTTAAAATAGACTTCAAATAATATGATTTAAAACATTAAAGCCAACTTTTTAGTATTTTATTTCAACTTGGAAATACACAATACAATACACCTCAAAGTATACTTGAAATAATTTTGTTTAAAACATTAAAGCACACTTTAAGGAACATGGAAAATAGCAGCTCTTCTAGCTTAAGTAATGCTTGAAATATTTTTGTTTAAAACATGCTTTTGGTTTAGGTTTTAGGCAACATATTTAAAAATAATCACTGCATGACAGTTTTCATAAAATACCGCCTTATACCGGCGAGTATATTTAAATAAAATTCTAAAGAAAATATTTGTTGCCTTAAATTTCACCCTTAAAGTATGCTTTAGAAAATTGTTTGTGTGTCCCATATTTACTTTTGTACCCATTCAAAAATTTCCATATCTGGCACAACACACATATTGTGTAATTTGGAAAATTTTCCCACAGCTAATTGCCAAAATGGCTGGTAGATACTAAAAATTTAATTTTATTAACACCTAAATGTATACTGCATAAAATACAAATTAAAATGCAATGTTTGCAGATTTTCTGTTAAAGATTCATTTCAATTTTTTTTCTCTTTATTTCGTTTATTTTTTGTTGTTTTTCCTGCTTGTCTATTTTATATCTAATTATGCTCTTCTAAACAGCTGTCATCCATTCAGAAAACTAAAAAACACAAACAAAAAAAAAAAAAAAAGAAAATAAAAGAGAAAACGTTTTATGTATGACTGTTGGTATGTCTATTTGCCTGTTTTGTGTTGTGCTATTTGTTTGCCCATCAACTTAACTCCACAAAGTATGCTGTACGTTATTATAAATTCATGGAAACTAGCACAATATTTGTTTCTCTTAAAAACCTTACCGTATGTTTTTCTCTCTCTTTCTATAGCTCTTTCTCTTTTACACTCATGTGTCTCTTTTTTTTTTTGTAGTTTTTATGTATTTTAAAAAGGATTTCGTTTTTTGTGTTTGAAATGCCTTTTTAAATGCTCGCGTGTATACTTTGCACATTAGGGAGTGCTGCAAACAAAAAATGAAAAGAAAATATTTTAATAAGTAAATTACGGCTATCCAGTATTATTGGCTACTTTGATCAATTTGGAAAACTTTTGAACTTTTATTTTAAAGTGAAGTACCCGAAAAGCTGAAGCTAAACAAATTAACTTTTATCCAAATTAATTAATAAGCTTATAAGCCTGAAAGTATGCTTTGAAAACTGATTATTTTAATTTAATATAGACAATAAGAATTTACTGAAGCTTAAAATAAATAATAAAAGATGAAAAACAAATCTCATAAATATTTAAAACGACAGAAAACTGGGAACTTTTTAATAAAATTATGCTCGAAACTTTATTAAAACTTTCGTTTTAATTCGTTTTATTTATTTTATTATTATTATTATTATTATAATTCTAGTAAGTTTTCTTAGAAGTTGTGTAGGAATTTAAAACATTTTGTTTGGAATTCAAAATCAAAAATTTCAATTGAATTTCCTTTTCCTGTTAATCAAACTTTAAACAAGATTATAATGTTAAAATGGAATACATATTCAAAATTAATTAATAAAATAATACCCACACCTACACGCACACACACCTACACACAAACTCAAACACAAAAATTTTCATTCACTTTTCAATGATGATAAAAAACTAAAATAAATAAATAAAACTGTTGCCTAACATAAGGCGCTTAATAAAGCGGTTAAAGGGTATCATCAGCTAAATTCGTTTAAACTATAGAAACTGACACTGTGATGGCAGCATTACAGCAAGGGAAAATGAAAGAGAGAGAGAGAGGGAGCAAGAGGGTAACTGAAGCAATAAATAAAAGGGATAACGGTAAGTAACATTAACTGACATCTAACAGACAGACAGAAAGACACCAATATTAAGTAAATAAAACTGTATAAAAACGAAATTTTGTTTATCAAAAAAAAAAAAAAAAAAAAGAGGAGAATGAAAAAGGAAGGAGAGGATAAAAGTGACAATAAAGGTGTGAGTGTGCCAGAGATGTTAACGAAAAAAAATATCAAGTTAATAATGTGATGCTGAAAACCATTTATTTAAAGATAAGCATCAAACGCAAATAGCAGCGCTCAACTAATTAGTAGCAGTAAAACTTCAACTTCACAACTTATTGATAAATTTAATGTACGGAGAGGATGACATCCAGAGAAATATCACAGAAAGTTTAAATAGTATGACCTCTTGAGAAGGAAGTAGAACTCAAAGTTACACCATAGTCATGAAAAATTGGACATATTTCGGAAGCGCCTCACTCAGAAAAGTCGTGACAAATATTTGAACGATGTTATGTTCCCCACGTAATGGCATCAAAAGGTCAAAACGAATAAAAACCCGAATAAGATCTCATACACACAGTCTGTTGTATTTAAATTTAAATATAGAAAGCATTTAATGAAGGACCTGACAATTTTTTGTTATTTCTAATTAATTAACAGCAACTGTATGAACCAAAAAAATTTCAACACATCCATAAGCATCCATAAGAATACACACAGCTTTGCACGTGTTAGTGTCACATAAACTAACTGTATTTGTATATGGGATTAACATATCCCTCCTCCAGTTGAGATTATTTAAGGAGAGAGAAATATTCACACACACACACCCATACACCCCTAAAAACATCCGTTATTTTGTTTTTTTTTGCATACTTTTAGTTAAGCATTTTGACATGAATTTTTGCAAATACACACACGCACACTCTAATACATTCCTTTCGTTGTTATTGTTTTTGGCTAGCTTGTCTTATGTTTTTAGAGAAAAAAAAATATTAACCAAACGAAAAACACACCTACACATCCAAAGAGAGAGAGAGAGAGAGAGAGAGAGAGAGAGAATGAGAAAGGAAAAGACAGAGGAGAAACATTAGAGAGTAGGCAACATTTCTATTGAAAAGAATTTTTTCAACATATTTTTCTTCTTCTTGTTTTATTTGTTCCTCGTACTTGTTTTTTGCCTTCGGGTTCAAAAATGGGTTAAAATATCTGAAACAGTTTAAGGAAAATACACTCTTCGGTGTATTAAAATGCTTAAGAAATGGCTTCCATGGCTACTTAAATTGTGGTAAAATTTAGAAAGAAAACCATAGTCTGCTAAAGACTTATGATGAGGGTGATGGCTATAACATCCTTACGGTTTGAATTTTAAGATATAAAATTTAAGTAAAATTTTTAAACGGCTTAATGCCTTAAAGTAGGCTACACATTTTCAAGTTAATGTGCTTACAGTGCATAGAAAAAAATATTGAAAAAATTCTCTGTTAAACGTGGTGAAAAACAGAAAAATAGTCAACAAAAAATATTTTCAACTAAGCAAGCCAGAAGTAAAATTTCAAATATGCCTATGGCACAATATATCATAGGGTTATTAAACAAAGAATTGAGTTGAACTTACTATTTTTTGACATTCTTTTGAACTTGAAACACAATCAGAATGAGAAGATCAATTGTGGTTTGTATAATGAGGACATCTCGAACTGTCTTATAGTATTGTATAGTCCTTCAGGTAGCTATTATGTGGCGGAATTTTGTTAATTCCAATCTGCTAACAAATGTGGCAACTCTAAAACAAATTTATTATTTCCAAACTTTTACAGTTTTTATGCCTTGATATGCCTTTTAATTATTTATTCTGGTTTAATAACCTGCAAGTCTTCTAATTATTATTTAACACAGAAATCTTTAATTTAGAAAAGAATTTTTTTTACTACAAAAGCCTGAAAGAATGCTAAAAATTTAAACAAAAATAATTTGTAAAATATTTCTAAAAAAGCAAGGATACTTCCTGTGCAAACTTTTCGAAACTGATTATTATTACAGCATATTTTAAGGGATTATTAATGATTTTAGGAAGCTAAGCAGCAAACAGAAGTAAAGAGTTTTTGTTTTTAAAACAAAAAAACAAAATTAAAGAAGAAGAATTTTGATAAAACATAAAATTTTTCGGTTTTTTTATTTTTAGATTTTAACTTATTGCTAGTAGTTTTAAATCTCATTGAAAAATGTTGTTCTTGTCTAGTTTTGTACATTTCCTGAAGGAATTTAGTTTTTCTATAACAATTTTTTAAATTCTTTTGTTGCATACTTTAAGGAATTTTTTTTGTTTGACTTTATTCCAACAATCTGAAAAAATGTATTTTTCTCTTTCTTTCATTTTATTTTTAAGTGAGCAATTTTCTATGCCACAAACATTTTTCAAATATTTTCAAAATCTAATTGGGATTATTCTTTAACAATTTTAAAAATATTTTTATTAACCACATTTCTCCAGAGAGAGAGAGAGAAAGAGAAAATTTTATAAGAATTCTAAAATTTATTTTATAAAAGTATTTATGAAAACTTTTTGTGGCATAATTTAAGGAGAAATTATTTTTTATTATTATAAGCTCAACTTTAGGCGGTTTCTCTAACCAGAATGATTTTTCTAGGAGCTACATTTTCCATTGCCTAACTCTGCGGGGATGGGGGTGAAATCATGGAAAGCAATTCGTTGTAATCTCAGAACAATTCGTGTTTTCCTGTAAGCAATGACGTCATCGAATTCTTAAACTTCTTAAGCAAAGCCAATCAATGGTAATAAACTGGACAAACCCTGTTAAACAGAGCTTTTTGTCCAATGACGAAATGGAGATAGATTGGACATGCATAAGCAGAAGTGTCATTAAATAAAGTGGCCTTGGCATGGAAAACTAAATATAGAAACATCAAATATAAACGACTCATGGAATGAGCTGATGATATTAAGGCTTTGTTACCGTTATCGTTACCGTTATGTTCTCTTGTTTACTGGTTTTCAAAAAATAATTATATTTCTACACCCTAAAAGTAGGCAACGTACTTTAATACTTTTGCCAGTACTTATGCTTTTGAAATATTTTCCAAAGAAAAAAAAAATGATTCTGATGATGATTTCAACAAATCAGAACAGAAATCAAAATGATTTCCTCCCTTATCTGTATCATTCATGATATTTGCAACGATAATTATACAGAGAGCATATGCTGTACTTTAATTTTCAATGAATATCTATGTATTTAAAGTATTGAGAGGGAGAAAAAAGAAAAAAAAACTTAAATCTTCAGCTCAATAAAGTAAAATAGAACACAGTACATGTGTAGCGACATACTTCTGCAGTCGTTGTATACTAAGCTCTCTATACTGTTATATACTCCCCAAAAAGTATGCTTTAAAAATAAAATAGGATAACCAAAGCAGTTGAGGAAGGGGGAGCAATACAAATGGCAGGAAACTTATAAATTTTAAATCTTTGTAAATTATTATGGAAAAATGTTTGCAGATTTTATCGGTTCATTCACTATTATTTGTTATTTAAAAACCTATTGCATATTTTAAGGCTTCTAAAGATTTAATATGTACATATTTGTGCAAATATTTTGTAAGTATAAATTATTGCATGCATGTTATTTGCATTTAAAGTTTTACAAAATTTTTTTTCTGCCTAAAAGATTACACCACACTCGCCTCTCTTCTATCTAGTTGATTTAATTTAAGCAGAATTTATGCTGGCTAACCCCAGGTATTTGTTATTTTTAATTGAAAATTTTTTCATTTTAAATAACTTACAATATTTTAAATCATAAAATAAATATGTATTAAGGAAAATTTATGTACAATTATTGCATAC
This sequence comes from Sarcophaga bullata, assembly GCA_005959815.1. Lineage (NCBI taxonomy): Eukaryota > Metazoa > Arthropoda > Insecta > Diptera > Sarcophagidae > Sarcophaga > Sarcophaga bullata. The sequence continues at coordinate 102,923 of QOCX01000120.1, forward strand.
TTTAGGGATTTAAACTTGCAATGCTTCAGTATTGCATACATTAAGGTTAAAACTTTAGCTCAGACATTTCGAACGGTAAGAAATATGAAAACATAATTCTGTGACTACTTCCTCTGAGCAAAATCGGCCGTGTGGAGTCGACACTAAACTGTAGGTCCCACCATGGCCATGGTGGAACCAACTTGGGTGATGTCAGAAGTTTGGTTTTAATACCGACCAAAGTGTTGTAATGACCAATTAAGTAAGTATGTAAATTATAAGGCGAGAGTTTCACTTTACTGTACAACACTATGTACCTCTCAAAGAATTTTCCTCATTGGATAATTACATCTTCTTCATAGAGATTTGATTTAAAGGCAGAGACAAGACAAATTGTAACTCCTCACCAGTTAGTTAGTTCATCACTTAAAAGTTTCATTCTGAAACAGACTACAAATTAATTATGATTACGTCGGTAACTGTTGTCAGCGTTTCCAACGATGATAAGATTTTATTGCTCCAAGCCAGTATTGGGACAGTCGTATGGCATATCTGGACTCACCGAATGGTGGTACAAGACCAAAAAAATTCTGAAACTCATTAGTATTGAATAAATTTCAATATTGATTGGCTTCTTCTTTAAACTAAAAGAATTGACGCAGCAAACTGTCATTTTTCATATTTTTCATTACATTCATAGCTATACACACACACAGATACAATATTAAACAGTTAAACGATCAAATAAATACATTTCTTTACTTGTTTATAACTGTTCTATTAATACACTACATGCTCTCTCTCTCTCTCTCACGCACACACACACATACACATAGTCCTCAGTGATACTTAAAATGATTGCGTCAATCTTGCTTTACATTGTGAGAGCGTATGGCTTAACAATAAGTGGAATATTGTATATGTATTGGTATTAACAACGTGTACTGTTTACGTTTAATAACCAACACTCGGAAGAGCCTGACAGCAATGGCATTAAGTGCTACAATTATTAATACAACTACAAAAAGCAATGCCGTTATTATTATTGTTATTAGAACACATCAATGCAGATGTGCTTAAGCATTGCAGTCAGCCCATCAAATGACAACATGATGACGATAATAATACATCGGTAGACTAGAACCAGCTATAGAGAGCTATAGAGAAAGAAAGAGAGAGAGAGAGAGAGATCAATTAAAGTATTTGCATTGAATATGTACATACTCTCTCACACACACACGTATATATATAGGCACACTTATTCTCATTTAAGTTTAGAATTTTATGTCGTCGTTATTTGATAAATAACACATGCACACACATACTGGCAAATATTTAAATACAATAAATATTGTTTTATTTCGTTTATTTTGTTTTGTTTGTTCGCCTGTGTGGCTAACTCTTCATTTGTCTGCCGTTGTTGTTTTGCATTTTCTTTGGTTTGGGTGAGTCTGGGCCAGCGATTATTTTTTTTTATTTTTATTTTGTTTTACTCATCCATCGTGTGTATATGTGGGGTTTCTTTCATTAACTGCCACTTGACTTGTCACAAACACAGACAGTAGCAGGCAGTTGGACGGCAAAGAAACAAACAAACAAACTGTTTATCTAAGAATTGGCATAAAAAATAAAAGAAAAATAAACAGAAAAACAGAACTAAACGAAGAAACTGAACGTTTTTTTTTATTTGTTAATTTATTAACCCTTAAAAGACATCGTCATATGAACAGGTGCACACTTTTGTTTAAGTATGATAAAATAAAGACGATTTGAAGACAAATAGTATCAAGATTATAATGTGAGATTGTGATTTTAACTGTAATTTCAGTCTTCATCGAATATATTGTAAATATTTTAAAGCTGCAAAAAGGAGAAACTGTTCTTCACCTACTTAATACATGCCTAGCATTATGTCTGAGGAGAAAAAGAAAGCTTATGGGGCTCTACCATTCTGTTGAACTGTCTGACACAGAAATCGTAGTGGCTTTCGCTGGACATCTGAATGGTTAAAGGATTTGCAGGATAGACAGCCTAAGTGCATCTATTCTATTGGGTTGACAGTCACTTTCATCTCCCTAACCTCTTTAACTATTCTGTACGTACTTTTCACTTCTATAAGACTCATACAGTTTCAACAAATGATCACCAATTGATCTGCTTCTGGCTATTTTCTTGATCTTACCCGAATTTTTTCCTGTCTTGATAGCAACGACTAGTCGATTTATATCAATGAGAACCCGCAAAATAAGCTCAATTCAATTTTATTTAAGTCTCCTGACTTTACACTCAGAAAGAATTTAATTTTTTCGTATTCATACGCCTTCAGCGATTGACTTTCGATTACGTCTACAGACTGCTCTCCCCTTAGCGTACTTATTTTGCAGGTTTTAAAAGGAATTCTTAGATTTCTTGTAAAATTTGATATTTGAAGGGAACTCAACACATAAATTATTAGAGAAACAAAGAAGTTAAGATTTAAAAAAGCGGCTGATTCGCAAAAAAAAAAAAACGCAACTGCAGTAATACTTTAATCCTAATAAATCCTGTAAGAAGAACACCTAAAAGAGTTAAAATTTAAAAATCCAAAGCATTTTAAATTTAATTTTGTTGAGTTACGTTAATAAGCGCTGTTTCTGTTTTGCAAACGTAAGCATTACTGTTGTTGTTTAACACAACAGCATTAAACAATAACAATTGCCATGAGCGTAAAGACAAAATGGAGACAACAACAGCAACAATAACAATAATAATAATAAAACAACTTCAGACATATACAAGTGGGCTGTTTAGCTTCGGCTGTCGCTTGTCTGTTATGCTCTGTTCGGTTTGATTTTTCTCTTTTGTTTTGTTAGATTCTGGTGTTCTCCTTATTTTTGATGCTTATAGTTTAAGAGATAAAGAGAGAGAGAGAGAGAGTGAGAGTGAGAGAGAGAGAGAGAGAGAGAGAGCTACGTTGTCTGTTATTGTTATTCTGGTAATTGTAAATAATTATTATTATTGTTGTTGTTGTTGCTACGAAAGCAGACACATATTTGTGATTATAATAACAGATCTGAAGACGAAGAATAATTTCTTGAACATCAATTACGAATAAATAGGAAAAAAAATAACGCATTAAAAATGATTTTTTATTTAAATTAAGTACAACAGTGAGGTGTATTTGTGTGTGTACGTGTGTGTGTGTATGCGTGTTGAATTCTAAAAATAAATAAAAACAGCAACAAAAAACACTTGAGACACCATTACCAGACCAAGACGTCGTATACGCAATTTATAATTTGCCTGGGGTTTATAAATAAAACTCATACGTTTGTTTTGTTGCTGTTACATGGCCCGTTATTATGATATAGTGTGTGTATATGTGTGTGTGTGTGTATGTAAAATCATGTCTCGGTTTGCTTATCTATTTAAAAAAACAAAAACAAAAAACAAAGTGGAATATGTCTGGCAAAGTTTTTTTTTTACGATTTTGCGTGATTTTCAATGGGGTTTTCTTTAATTTCCCATTAAAAAAAAGTACTTACACAACACCTATTTCTTTAATACTTTGTCGTTTTCTTCTTGCTCTGTTCCTATGCCTATGTTAACATTTTTTTTTGCTCTGTTTTTTTTCTTTCATTTGAAATCACCCTTTTTGAGACATAGACAGTTCAACAACTATTATTTTCTATAACAAGCTGTCTGCCTGATTACTTTGGTGTCTCACAGTGTTTTTCTTTTTCTGTTTGTTTTTATTTGTTTTAATAACTAAAATGCGTAACACTCTCGGTAGACAACAAACATACGCATACAAACACCATGCTTCCATTCATATGTACATACCATAAGCATGTGTTTGTATGTATAATTGTAGTCTGTGTGTGTGTGTGTGTGTGTGTGTATATATATACGGTACTGAAATATTATTATAGTTTGTTGTACTAGAAACACTCTCTGTTTTATCATCTCTTAGTCTTCTTCTTCATTTTCTTTTTACCGTTTTCCATTTTAAATAAATTTGTATAGAGTGTGTGTGTAACAACAAGAACAACAGTTAGACAAAGTATGTTTGGAGGGGTATCTTTAACGTCTTGTTTTTCAAAATCACAAACACAAACACAAACACAAAAACAACAACAACAACAACAACAGTGTGGTTTGTAAGTAAGGAAATTAAAAAATTTTAAAAAAGAAATCTTTTGTTTTCATTTACCTGCCTAACACAACACAAATACGTGTTTGTGTGTATTTATGTTTCTTTTATGTTAAGGCGAGACGGTCTCTCACGGTTACTCACAACTGTGCTCTTAATGTGTTTGTTTGTGTGTGTGTGTGTGTTTTTCAGTGCGTTGCTTATGCAGTGTTGACAATTAGACTCGCAATGAAAAAGACGTCAAATGATTACAGTTAGGGTTTCATTGAAAAGATTTTAAGAATTCTTATAGGATTCGGAAAAAGTGACTGTTTTGGTGCACATTATGTTCGGGAGATGTTATTGGGCTTTGAAAGTACATTTGCGGCCAATTCAGAGGTCATTGACCATAGGATAACTGGCATTTTTGACCAGGAACTAAAGGCAATAAACATGGCGTATATAGTTGTTCAATAAGACTGTGCCACAAGCTGCACAACTCAACCTATTTTGAACTTATGACATGAGAACTATCCAGAACGAAATATTTCACGTTTTACTAACCTCAATTGGCCAATAAGATCATGGGATTTGACAGCGTTAGACGTTTTTTTGGGGTTACATCGAAAATAGTGTCTACATGGATCGCGAAAAAAAGTAATCAAAACCAAATTCAGAAGCAATTTTTAGAATGGCATTGTATCTGCAAAAGATGCTATTTTGGATTCTCTCCCATTATAATCTCACAGTTTATTTCCTTTGATTAAAAACAGCTAAGTTGCCATCACTGCCATTTACGTGTAATAACGGTGAGTGTATTTTATTTGTTCTGTTGTTGTTGTTGTTATTGTTTATTTTACTTTACCTATGTCTACGTCTAGTTCTCCTACTGTGTCTTATTGTTTTGTTTACAAAATGTGTGTCTCTGTGTGTGTGTGTGTGTATGTGTGTTTCTTACAGGGTATCTTCTGGTATTTTTGCAGGTAATTTGTGGTATTCCATTAGTGTTTTTATTATTATTATTACGATATTACACATACACAACAACATCCTCAGCTAGTTATTGTTGTAGTTGTTAGAAATGTCTCAAGTTGTTGTATATTTTTTTGTTGTTGTTGTTGTTGCTCTTGTTTTTGTTTTTGGTATTACGCAATATGTCATAACCTGAGAAGATTTAATTTGTTTATGTAACACCTACAATATGAATAAATGAATGCTTACACTTCTTCGTCTTTGCCATCGTTTTTTTGTTCCTTGTTTTTCTCTCTACCTTTTGTTTTAGGTTGCTTGCCAGACATCAGCAGACATTTATTTTCATTTATTAGTACACACAACAACAACAACAACTCTCACTCCCTTATGTGCATGCATATACGATAGGATAAGTACACATCGTTCGTATAATAATTTAAACACTCGTCGTTCTCTATATTTGATAATTACTTGAGAGAATTGTGTTTGTTGTCTGTTGTCTATAACTGTTATGATTGTTATTATTTCTCATTATTATTGTTATTGTTTCGAATTTTGTTTCCTACTATTTGTTTTCACTATCCGCCCCCTCTTTCCTCAGTTATTAGTTTCAGTAGTTACGAGTTCATATAAATGTTTACACAATTGTTGTTGTTATTTTTAACATGTTACAACAAAAACAAAAACAAAACAAAATAAAACAGAACAGAACATGTTGTAAGTATTTAGTGTAGAAAAATTGTTCACCGTACTACACTACACACAAACACACTTATTTGCGTAATTGTTTATTAACCTCAAAAAAAAGCGAACGGTATTTATTGTAATGTTTTGAAATAACTACACATATGGGTCATTCCATTAGGGTTCAATTTATTTAGGAAATCTTATGATTGTTTTGAAATATTCTTAGTTTTTATTAATAAAAACTGACTTTTATATGAAAATCAAGATTTTTCTTGAGAAAATATTTATTTATGGTAATTTGTAAGCCCCTATAAATTGTTTAATTTGTTTCATATTTTAACTTACAGTCATAGGTCCTTATAAAAGTCTTCGAATTACATACCTGCAATTAAAAAGAAAGGGAAATACAGTTAATTTTAATAAAATTTAAATTAATTTTTAAAAACATAGTATTACGTTTGATATAATCTAGAGTTCATAATTGTTTTCATATAAGGTGTAGTGAAAAGGAATATATAATAAACATCTTTAATCGAAAGCCTCATTTCTTTTGTGATGGCCTATAAGTATTGATCGTCGTTTAAACTTTTACTGCATAATTGTAAAAACTTGGATACTTTTGCAGTATCTAGACGTGCAAATTTAAGGAAAACGTGTCACGCTGCTAATGTGATCAGGCCTGTAATGATTGGCGGAAATATATAGTTTCCCGTACCAATTTGGCAATTGAACGTCGTTTTCAGCAATTGCGTCTGTGTTATATCCTTTAATGGCTTATTTTAAATCCAGATTTACCCCTGTGTCCATACAAAGTCCCATGATTTAAAGCCGGCTAACTATTTACAACTCCATAGATATGCTGATTCGGGTTCGAAGAACATTTTCTTCTTCATAGAAGAACTTATTTCTGACTGGGCAAGCAAAATTGTGGCACATGTAGCTTGAAGATGTAGAAAAAAGTAATTTTTTGGCCTTATGATTAGGACGTATAATCGGCCTGTATTCTTACGAATATTATGCTGATCAAATGGCTACCATGAATTCATTTAGAGCGCTGCAGTCATAAGATAACAAGACGTTGCCACAAGTCACACAAGAAGAGAACTATCCCCAAACCAAAAGAACGACTGATTCTGTCATCTTCCTTTAACAATCCATAGAATTGAAACAAAAAATTCAATTTAAATGGCCAGAATCGTTCAAAAGGAAGGAATTCGAGATCTTTACCATCTTAAAATCCAAAATCTAAGGCCTAACATGCTAGTAACACATGGCAGGTTAAACTGATTTTTAACTTCAAATGATTATAATCATGTGTTAAAATCGCTGTTTCCTATAATCATCATTTTAATTTAACAGAGTCACCTTGTATTTCATAAACTAACGGTTAGCATCTTTGCATAGGCATTAGTATTTATCCTCCCCACTATTAAATAAAATAAAACGAAATGGTTTGTTTACATTACTTGCCTTCTGCTTTGTATTAATGTGTATGTGCGTGAGTGTGTGTCAGAGCATTAAATAAGAATGAGAGCGAGCACAAGTGTATACTACAGAGAAAACAACTTGTTTACATGTAAGCAAGAAAGGAGGAGGGATGCAGGTAGTAACATGATTTAAATAAGTGCGTTAGCGTAATAACATGTTCTTGTTTATTAAATGAGTATTTATGTTAGATAGAGAGAGAGCAAGAGAGCGAAAGAGAAAATGAGCAGGATAAACAGAAAATAAAGAGAAAAACATTTCGTAAATTACATGGTGTTTAGCAGTGATAAAGCAATAGTGTGTGGTGTGGTGCTGTGGTGAGAGTGTATTAACACACACTCAGATTACGTAGTAAGTATTAAAGTGTTGATTTATTTATGAAAATCAAATCAAGCATAATGAGATATGCTTTTAAAGTGGAAATAATCAATTAAAAGTATAAGAAATTATAAAAAATAAACGAAATTTCATTGAAAGTCTAATAGGAAAAAATCTTAAAAATTAATTCAATTTTTAATTCAATCAATACTTCTTTTCAATAAAAAAGAAAACTTTCACAAACGCTTTAAAGTAGGCTTTAGAAAAAATTACTTTAATTACAGGGAATAAAATAAAATATAAAAATGAAGCTGTGTTTGTTTATTTATAAGTTATAGGCTTAAAAATAAACACTGAAGAGTTCGCAAGGCCTAGTTGCTTATAAAGACTTAACTATTATGCTGTTTAAAACGTAAAAATAAAAAAACAAAGCTATGGATGGGATGAAAGCTTTATTTCATTATAATCTTTGGACCTGACCTTTATATAAGAAAAACGTACAATTCCATTTAAATAATTACCTCCGGATTGGTTATTTATTACTACACCTAGTTTCACTACCTTTTGCTGTATTTGTACTACATTTGTTTTTAGTTTGGCAACTTCTAGAACTTTACTGTTGACTTGTTGTTATTATTCTTTACTATCTTTCATGCAATATCTAGCCTATTTAGCTCCTTGCCATTTTGAGAGTGAATTTTCTTTACTTTTAATTTTTAATTTTGTATCACTAACGTTAGATTAGTGAAGTATACGGGGTTACCCACCGTAAATTTTTTGTAAAAATACAAAAGTTTACAAAAGTTATTAATTTTAATGAAATATATGGCGGCTGGCTTTTTTCTCTCTTTATATTTTTTGTAGAAATACCAGCATAATTTTTCTTCATAAATTGCAGACGAAATACGACAAAAAAAAAAATTAAATGCACGCGCCATGCCGCCATGAAAACAAAAAAAAAAAAAAAGAAAATAATGAATTGCCAACCGAAATAATTATTATTTTTATGGCCACATAATATACACTTTCATTCAGTCATTCAGTCATTCAGTCATTCAGTCATTCATTCAATTCACAATTCATTTCTTCTGCAATTTTTTTTGCGTTACAAATTTCATGAAATGCCGGACTGTAAGACAAAAAAAAAGATGAGAGAACTATACCCAGAGGAATTTTTTTTCGTGTTTCTCCTCCGTAAGCCATCAAAATACAGAGAAATTAATTTATTTTTTTTTGCCAACAATTATGGAAGAAAAAAAAGATTTGTTTGATTGATTTTTATTTTTTTAATTTTTTTTATTGTGCTTTAATAAAATCGCCAGATGATGGTTGATAGACGGCAGAACAAAATTAGTTTTGATAATTTAATCACACTCAAGGGAGCCACAGAAGAATAGATATTTTCGGTTATAAATTTAGCGATTTGAAAATTTTAAAAAAAATTAGCAGGAGGAGTAAAAAATGGAACGAAAATATTTGGAAATTGATTTCAAAGTTCCTAATAAAAAATTAAAAGTTATTTTTTAAATTATTGTCGATTGCAAATAGAATTTATACGTTAAAGGAATTTGTAATAAAAAGGAGTTTTTGTTGAAACCAATTTTAGTTTTAAAAAGAGGCCATAAAAATTTAATAAAGCACCATCAGCACTATCTTTAAGCGATTTAACAGCGTTTAAGAGTTAAAATCAAAATTTGTTGGCCAAGAAAATTTAAACAAAGTTTTAAAAAATAAAAAAAAAACATACGATATAATAATGATAGCTGATATAACATGCATATGCATATGTATGCATATGTGTATGTGTATGTAAGTGTATGCTATAAACATTTAGATTTATCATTTTCAAATTCTGTCTTTCTTTAATAATCCTTGAAATTGTAACAATTTCTTCTTCGTCTTTTTTTTTATTACATTTTATCTGTGATTTTGGCAACACTGTGTGTTTGTTTGTTTTTTTTTTCTTTTGTTTGCAAATGAAAATAAATGAGATTTTATTTTTGTGATAATGTTGTCAACGACGCATATTTTAACAATTCACTTCTCTACTCTCTCTCTCTCTCTCTCTCTCTCTCTCTCTCTCTCTCTCTTGCTCTCTTTCTCTAAATTAAATTCACTACTTTCTTCATTTGTTTTAATTTTGGTTAAATTTTTTTTGGCAGCATGAAAACTCATTTAATATGTGCCATTGAATGAAAGAGAGGTAGCGCAAGGAAAGCAGAGGAAAATAACCGTTTTCAGACAAAGAGAGAGAGAGAGAGAGAGTGAGAGAGATTAAATTAGTTTGTGTTGCTGTTTTATTTTATTAATCCTTGAAGGCTTGCCATCACCACTAAGAACGGATATTTCATGGCGAACAGCAAAAACTAAAAATTAAGGAATAGAAATAGCCTCAACGGCATAGTTTCTTGGAATCTTTTTGTTTGCAAAACTATAAAAGTAGACAAATTCGTAACAAAAGTTTCACTACAATTGGTCCGGGTTATAATCTCAGTAGATCAATAAGGTGTAAATCCCAATGCAATATACGCCACAATGAAAAGAAAGGCAGTGAATATTGCTAAGCATATCGTGGATGCCACAGTGGCAATATTTTTGGCTAGAAATTACTTTTAGGATCTTCAGATTTCTTTAGAATTTTTGGCAATTCCTTGCTTAGAAAGTGGCATACGTTTACAATCTTCTTGCAAGGCTTCCAAAATGGCCACGTTTGAATTACCGCATTGGAAATAGAGATTTAAAACAATTTTCACTTGATCTTCGGTTGTAAAACGTCCGATATACGAAAACTGTGACATGTGGCACAGCACATGAAAGATGTTTAATAGTAAAAGGTTGGCTGTTCTTTTTACTATTGTTATATTCCGTTGATTTTTGGTCTGGCAACTTCTAGAACTTACTGTTGATTTGCTGTTGTAATTCTTTACAATTTTTATTTGTGATCTTTGTATATACAATTTACAATTGCCGTTTTATCTCAACTGCTGTTGTCAAGCTGGTGGTTTTGAAACTATTAAGGGCGTAACCTTATATTTCGTTTGAAAACTTTTTGAATTTAATTTTTTTTCTTTTTGAATTTAAAATATGCTTACTAGTTGACTATAGCTCAGTGGGAAATAAATTCATATATTTTTTTATTGTTTTATTTTTCTTTTTTTTTGATAAATTAAGGCAATCTTGCTTAAAAGTCTCAAGTATTTTTTTGAAATTTTTTTTTTGTGATTTTTTGATTTTTTTTTTTTTTTTTGATAAATTATTTTATAAAATTTCAAGTATGTAAGCGTTCAATGTTTAATGTTTAACCAAAGCAAACGAAACAAGAAAAATAAAACATATTTTTTTTTTTTTTTTTTATAAAATTTTATCAAAAATCAACAGAAACAAGCAGCAACAGGAACAGCAATGCCGATAATAAATAATATTTCGCACACATGTCTTCAATTGACCCAGTTTATTATTGTTATTAAAAGCCATTATTTTTTCATTATTTTTTTCTGTTGTTTCTCTCAACATTTTTATTGTTTTAAAGCTAACGGAACCAAAAAAAAAGTGAAAAATTGTTTTTTTTTGTGTTTCTTTCATCGTAACATTATGCAGGTATTCAGTCATGGGTGGTTGTGGTTGCTTATGAAAATTCAATTCCAATTCAATAGGAAATTTTTTTTGCACTTGTTTCTCTGGTTCAAACATTTTTAGGAAAATAAAAATTTTTGTTTTCTTTTTTTCAAAAAAAAAATTTTTTTTTATTGTTTTAACATGATAATAAAAACAAAAGAAGCAACGAAATTGTAATAAATTTAATAATTTTAAACACACAACACAGACTCGATTTCGTTAAGGCTGTTTGCTGTTATTGTTCATGAGTGAAATAATAAAAAATTTTGAATAAAAATGGCATTAAAATAAATCAAAAAATTCCCCAAAAAAAACCAAAGAAATTTTACAGAATTAACTCCACATAAACTATTATTATCTGTAACCATACATACAAACAAGGTAACTCAATAAATATTGCGTTTCTAAAAAGATTCGTTTAGAAATTGACTCTAGATGGCTCCAAAATGTGATATCTCTGGCAAATATGTAATTACATGTCTTTACTACGAATATGGCAACTTCTAGAATCCCAAAGTTGATTTGTTATAGTAATTCTTTGTTAGTGCAACTAACTCTGTTCGACCAATCACTAAAAAATTAGATAAAATCATGGAAAAATCTAAGAAAGACCAATTTATAAGCAGCGTAGATATTGTTAGGGAACTAGGAATTTATCACAAAACCGTTATCAACCATTAGAAGAAAGCTGGTTGCATTTGTGATTCTCTGTTGATGTTACCGTAGTCTAGCAGGTAGTATGTTGTTGTTGTTAGACGAGGTTCTCGAACAAAGCAAAATATGAAAACAAATATTTCTTATGGTGATTTCAGTCTTCTGGCACAAATTCAGGGATTGAAATAATATTGCCTTGAAAACTTTCCCAAACAAATTTGACAGTGGTGTGGTGAAATAGGTTGTAATCCTAAGTAAAGGTCAATGATCAATTAGGCAACAAAGAGATTTTATTTCTGCCAGGCTACAGAATACAATTTCGGCGAATTCCATTTCTCTGCTCAATAAGTTGCAATCACTACTTCTGTAGAATGCGTGTAGAACAGAACAGAACAATTCAAATCCTTAGTAACTACAGACTTTGGCTGTTACTGGCTTTAACGTTTCCTAGCTGTCATAGCGCATGAAGTCCCACGTCATGTGGCTGTGCTTATTTCGCCAACTTATCTGTTGGTAGTGCGTTAACGATAGAGCATTATGCTTTCAATGGAAAGGAGCCATGGAGCCTCCTCTACTTTTTATTTTCTTTAAAAAAAAATTAAAATTTTTTAGCATAATTTTTTTTATTTAATCATGGTGTATTATTATTAATTTATTGCTTAAGTATATTACCATATTTTACCTCCTCACCCTAGCAGAAGTAAATTCAATAAAATGGAATTGTTTTACACAGAAAGTAAATATTTTTAGTTTACAAATATTGTTGTTGCTGTACTTTTAGTTGTTCTTGTTGTTTATCAATTAAAATTGTAATTAAAAGTGAATATTTTTATTGAATTCAATATCATTTCCTCGATTTCAGTTGATGTTTATTTATTTAACAACAAAAACAACAACAGAGTTACAACAATTAATATATTTATGAACTATTGTGGCCTTAAGCTTCATTTCTAGAGGTCAATAAGGCAAAATAAACTCAGTAAAGTAAAACAACAACACATGCAAACAAAGAGTACAGAACGAGAGAGAGAGAGAGAAACAGAGTGGATGAAAAAAAGTTTAAACGCTTCATCACACTACCAAGAACAAATTTTTTTTTTGTAAGAATTTATTATTATTGTTATTTTGTTTTATTGTTTTCTATTATTATAACGGCTTAAAACATCGTTAAAAAACGAAAATTTGTTTTTCTTTCGTAATATAGGCCTTCTTTCCTTCTATACATTGAGCATGTTGTTGTTGACATTTTACATTGTTGATATGTTTTCTTTTGCTTTGTTATTGTTGTTGTTTTTGTTATTGTTTTTCGCTCATTTGTCCATAACAATTACTTTGAAACCATATTTTCTCATTTTATTTGTGTTGTGATGTAGTGTAGGTGGCAATGGTGTGTTAAAGGTACAGTAATAATGCCGTTATTTTGTTTACATTCAACCATTAAAGGGAAGTGTTCCCGTAGGACTTAAATGATTGTATTATTAAATAAGAAAAGACGATTTACTAAATGCAAATGCATAAATTTAAGATAATCATCTTGGAATAAATGGTCAAGAGAGAAATTTTCAGGAGAGAGTAAGAAAAAATAAATTTTAAGGGAAAACATTTTTTTTTGTCTTTTGAAGCTTAGAAAACAAATTGAATTTCAATTCTTTTTAATTTTAAAGAGTAGGGTTTTTATCACTTTTTATCCTTATTTTAATAAAAAATAACTCATCTTGAAGGCCACTGACACATCCGATAGAATTAAAAGTGAATATCATAGAAAGATCAAGCAGAGCCTTGAGCAGATTTGTTCACAAAAGTACAACAAGGAAGTACATTTTCTAAATGAACATTGATTCTAGGCAAAGAAATATGGTAAGACTATTTTAAAAGGTGATTGGTTGCTCTTCTGAATGATAAGTTGCGGTTGTCGATCTCTAGATAAAGCGACCTCTTTCAATATGTATTTCGTATAGTACCCCTTAGAAACTAAGAAGTGAAAACTTATACAATCGCTTCTACGGAGTTTTAATTTACGTTTATGAAGAGAGTTATGCAGAGATCGAAACAAATTCGGCTGTCAAAGAAACATAATATTTACTGTCCAAATGATCAATTCTACCCATTTTAATTGAATTGCTTACTTTAATTTTTTAGCATAGAGATCAGAATCAATCGTTTGACTTGGTTGTAGAAGCTTGTAATGCAATAATTTCCTTTGAACCCCACCAAATACATTGCATTACCTTTCTAGGTGTCAAACATTGCCTTGTCATAGTTTGCAAAGCTTCAAACTGCTACGTCCACAAAATTTTTTTGGCACTTTATTGTGGTACATGATTTACCTTTTTTCTTCGGCAATCATTTGCATCAAACATAGTTTGACATCATGCCATTTTAATGGAAAATTGGCATTTATTCCCATTAAATTTTTCCACTCTTAATTCATAAAACATTTAAACCTTGAGTTTCGTTAAGTATTCAGCTTTCTTCAAACGGTTTAGTGCTGAATACCTAGTGAGTTCCTTCTGATTGTTTTCATGATTTTATTCTGTGTTTTGTTTTAAGTTATTCTATTGAATACCTTATCATTTAATTGAATTTAAATGGTTTTAGTTTCAAAATTCACATTTATTACCTACAAAATATTACATTGTCTGTGAAACACCCATTTAAAGTATTGCTGTTTAGTGGCGAACTTCTCCCATTTGTGTCACATTATTTTAAAAAACGCATGAAAACAATTTAAAAGCCTACACCACCCGCACACACACACACATACCATACATACACTTTTGTTTAAGCCGAATGAGACAACTAAACATGAAAATAAAAACAACAATTTCGGTACAATCTAAATTGGCGACAGTTTGACAGTTATTTTTTAATAATACAGTCACTCTTTATATATTTTTTCTTCTTTTTTTTCTTTTTGCTCTTGCAAAAAACAATAAAATTTTAATAGTAACAACAAAAACAACAGAGAAAAAATAATAACATTTAAATACACACACGAACATGATGCTTTAAATCACGAACAATAGTATAATAATAGAATAACAACAAAAACATATCGCAAGTACAGCGTTTATTTAAAATAGTGTTAAAAGTCATAATTTGCTGTGTTGTTCTCCATTTTATTATGGCGTTTTTATTATTGTTTTTTTGTTAGTGCTGCGCGTATGTGTGTGTGTGTGTGTCTGTGTGTAAAAAAGATGGGGGTGGTGTGTAAAGAGCAAATAAGTTGTGCGTTAATAAATCATGTAATTTTATAAGCATTTTAATGTTTTAACACAACACAACACAACATTTGTTTGGTTGTCGCGTTTTTTTTTTGGTTATGCGTGTGCGTGTGTGTGTGTGCTTAAGTATATACACAGTTAAGTATGGCTAAACAATTCATATGAGAGGATAATTTGTAATGCCCGTAAGTAAGTGTTGTAAAGCGTAAACAATTATTGTGTAATTTATGCACATTTTTTCTTTTTGGAGTTTAATTTAAAATAATTGAGTTTTTGTTTGTTATTTGTTTATTTATTTAGAAGTAAATCAAAAAAAAAAACAAAAAAATTAATGTTGATTTATAACAATTTTTTATAATTAATAATTAAAGTGATTAAAGTAAATCGTGATTATTTGCAAACAAAACAAAACAAAAAATCATCTTTTTACAACACTATGTGCCTGTTCCTACTATATTTGTTTATATTTTTTTGCCAGGGCTGGTAATTACTATTCGTTAGTCAAAATGTTGATATATAATGTATAAAATATAAACAAATACAATAATTGTCTATTAATTTCTAAAAATTGCTTATGATTATTGTAATTAAATGTTATTTTTTGTTGTTGTTGTTATTATTTAAAAATATCCAAAATAAGTTGGCAAATATTATTTAAAATAATATGTGCAGCCTAGCATGTAATTTGATTATGAAATATGAAAAAATATACTGTCGCTGCATACATACATCATTTAAATTATTGGTGTGCTATTGGGTCATATGAAAAGTAGCTACCATTTTTAAAGTCTACCATAATTGAACATTGAAAAACATTTTGAAATTTTAAATTCATCGGCTTTTCTTTAAAGGACAGAAACTTTAACATTTTTAGATTTGCTTGCCTTATAACCTTAACAACCATCTGTTTATTGGCCGCCAACACACTTAATCGTATAAGTGTACGTAAGTACGAACGTATGTCTCTCTCTCCCACTCTCTCTCTCTCTCTCTCTCTCTCTGTATTTATTATGGATATTTCATGACAGAAAAATTGTTAAAATGCTTAACACACAATAAAAAGTCCTACAGATAGCAATGCTTAAGGGGAGGCATTTAACCAAAATATGTGTTGGAATTTGTTAAACAAACACTATAAATATTGCGGGCCAAGTCAAGCTATGCCTGCCTGGCCGCCGAGGCCAGTTAAATTGTTAAATGTGTGTTCATTTCATTTGTATGAGGGAATGGAAATACAATAAAAAAAACAAAAAAGGATTTTACTTTTGTGACAATTTATGGCCAATGTTTAAAACAAGAAAGCAGCGTTGGTTGTTTTTGTTGTTGTTTGTAATAAAAATAAAAAACAAACATAATTTTCTGTTACAGTTTCTGTTTGTTTCTGTTGCTTGCTTGTCTTTGCCTAGATGTAATGGACTCTCTTTACCTCTTTGTGTACATAGTCCGTTAATATTTGTGCTTTTTTTATGAGCATTTCAAATATTTTTCTTTCGCTTCTTCAAATAATTTTTTGTTCTCAATTTATATTTTATTGTTTTTTTATTTGAAACAACAAAAAAATTCTTGTTTTTTATGCGCTTTAATAAAACAAATGATGCTGAAAATTGCATGTGATTTTTTTCATATTCATTGTTGTTGTTGTTGTTGTTATTGTTTTATTATTGTAATATTCGTAGTGTGTATTGTGTTTGTATTTTTTTCCTTTTTGTTGTTTTATTATCGTTGAAATGTTTTTTTTATTTTTCATTTTTTTTTTTGTAAAATTTTTAAGTGGAAATAATTCTATTAAAAATAAAATGTTGCTGTTATTTTTTTCCTACTGCTATGTGTTGTTGTTTTTATTTTAATTTAAATTTAACACAATTTACTGGTTGTAAAATAAATCAATTAACTTCTATGCAGCCAACCCAAACACAGACATACACTCATAATACAATTAAAATGATTTTATTTGTTTATGTATTCGTACATACTCATTTATATTTGAAAATAAGGGAGAGAGAGAGAGAGAGAGAGAGAGAGAGAGAGCGGAAGAAAATAACGGGACATAATATTTTATACTCATTCCAGTTATTAAAAAGTGCTAGAGGGAGTTGAGTAGGAGAGAGTAAATTATTTACGGTAATTTAGCAAAAAAAAAAATCAATTCAATAATTTCAATTCTATCCCTCTAAGCATAAAAACAGAATACAACCATAACATCAAAAGAAAACTTATTTACTCTGCCCTCAAGGCTGACTGGCAATTAACGGAAATCACATAAGATTTCTCATTTGAAGTAGCCTGACCAACGCCGGTCTGGAGAGCCCTCAAAGTAGCAAATATCTGCGCCTGAAAAATGTTTTCGGCAAAACTGCGGCCACCTTGTGTACCATAGCACCTTAGGAGTTCTTCCACTCTAACCGGAATGAGAAACATCAGCGCGGATATCTATTATAATTGTTGATTGGAATGAAAAGTCTAAGCTCCAGTATTGGAGAAAATACGTTCAGTATTACGGGGTGACATGACCTACATAAATAATGCTTAATAAGCACGCGTGAATCGCATTTTTTCCAATTCTTTCCAATTGCTATTAAAATCACTCACTAGTTTGCTATCCATGGCAGTTCAAATCACTGCTTAATTGGTGATTACAACCATTTAGTCAAGATTACAACCTAGCTTCTCACACAACGCGTACTGTATGTGTTAAATTTTATACATGAGCGACCGCACCTACAGTTTAAAGTCGACTTCGAATGACAGATTATTGAGAAAGGAAATTTTATTTAAACGTTCAGAGACGACAACTGAGAAGAAATCGTTGAAGAAATGTGTTCTCAAATTTCGTTTTTCTTTGAGATGTTTGATCTAGGGACTGTACTTCGTGCTTATGTCTAATAAGCCAATACATTATCTACTAGACTACGGAGACTTAGCTCCTTTTCCATTTTATCTATTTGCGGCCTGGCAACTTCTAGAACTTTACTGTTGGTTTGTTATTGTTATTCTTTTGATTTTCTATCGTTTGTGGGCTTTCTTGGTAACTTTGTTATTCTAATTTGAATGTGTGTTTGCAGCTATTTTCGTAATTTGTTGATATTTCTTAGTGTTGTTTGTTTTTCTTGTTCTTTCTTCATGTTTTCAGTGTAGACACTCAGTGTTTAAGGTGTATTTGCCACAGTATGATCATCGATGTTGAGATAAACAATCAGCAAAGAAAACAGAATGACAATATACTGCCTTTGTCCTACTTTTTCAAGTCTTGCTTCGTAGATGCAGCCTAAAATTATGTTTAAACTTCCCTCTGCCCCTTAAAACGATAATTAATTTGTGTGCTCGAGTTAAACGAAAGAGAAAACAAATTTTATAGAAAAACAGTTATTTTTCAATACGTTAAAAAAAATTCCTTCTGAATCTCTAATAAACTTTTGAAAAAATTTAAACAACAAAATGCTGAAATTTAATAAAAAAATTAAAGAAAAAAAATAAAATTTCTTATAAATTGAACTCATGTACTCCTCCCTTAAAAAAGACCTCGAAAAAGCAGATTTTTTGTTGTTGTTTGCTTTTTATTGGTCAAAGTGCTAAAAGCCAAATAAAAACGACGATAAAAGTAAGCGGCGAGCCAGCAAACAAACCAATTTATGCCTTTAACAATAACAATAACAGAAACAACAACAACAAACAAAAAATAAACAACAATACAATGCAATAATAATTGTTGTTGCAACAAAATTACATCACAGGAAAAAAAAAATATTTTTTTTAAAAGAAAACCAAATTTTTTTCAACAATTGTTGTCTCTTTTTGGATTTAAAATTCTTATAAAAAAAAACAAAAACAAAATTATGAATGGGGCCCATAAGCGAAATATGGTTTAAATAGGGGTCTTAAAATGGTATTAAAATCTATAAAATCTGTGTGCAACATTTGAATATTTTTTTGTGTGTGAGAATTTTGCATGATCATTATATGATAACAGAGTTGATATTACGTACATTTATACGAGGGCAGTTCAATTGCATATCCTAACTTCTCACTGAAGAGTAGATAACAATTATTCTGTCTAAAATAATCATCTTTCAGTCGACGTTTGTTTAAACAAAAGCAGAGTCATTTAGAAGTCGCTGTGCCCATGGTTCAAATCCTAGGTCAAATATCTCGAACAGTCGTCTGGAGAAACCTCTGAGCAATAATATAAAATTGCCATGAAAGGTTTCCAAAAAATCTGTCCTTCGAGTCGACATTTAACTGGAGATACTCCCACTCATGGATAAAATTAAGTTACACACAATATGAGTGGTGTGAAAAGCTAGGTTGTAGTTCTGAATAAAGATTTGTTCTCGAAATACCGTCTGAAATATAAGAAAAAGTGATTGAAAACTATGTGCCTTCCAAGGATCGTTTGCTGCAATCAATTCAGAAGCATTTTTATGAAACAAATTGGAAAGAGGGGGGGAGGGGTGGTAGCTTTGTGTAAAAATTTAAAATTGAAATTTAATTTTCAGATGAACAAACTCCCTGATTGCAAATTAAAAAAAAAAACGAAATTAAATTTTTTAAAAATCAAATTTATTTGCAGTTGTCATGCACATCATAAAGATATTTTTTTTTTAATTTTTATTTTTAATAATTCTAATCTAATTATAAGGCTAATAATTAAATATTTTTCATTAAAACTTCACCAAAAAAAAAAGCAAAAAAAAAAATTGGAGAGAGATGCTGATGAAATTATTATTTTTCGTAGATTGTTTTGTCATGAGTTAATAATAAAGAGCAGCAGCAACAACAACAGCAGAAGCAGCATATAAATGAACAATTGCTTGAACGAATGCATGTAAGAAAGAATGAATGAATGTGTGACTGAATAAAAGAGCGAATGAATGAATGAATGAATGAATAATTGGCAGTGTTAGTAAATAAGTGACAGGCGCCTCATGGTGCCACATTCAATTCTCAAAAAAACTGTTTATTTTCTGCTTTCATCACTTTCATTATTTTCATGTTTAAAGAGAACAAAAAAAACCTGCAAAAACAAATTTCAATTCCCTGAAGATGAAAATGAGATGAATTTTTGAATTTTTCTCGTTTTTTTGTTTTTTCGTTTTCGTGAAATTTTAAATTTAAAAATAAATTTCTTTTTTCTTCTTCTTTCCTTTTGCATATGCTAGTTAATGATTGTTTATTTGTATTTAACAGAGTCCATTCATCCTATGAAAGTTTTAAAAACGATATTGTGTGTTTAAAATTTAAACGACTGCTGCAGGCCTTTTCAGAATACTCAATTTAAAATTGTATGACAAATACGAAAAATAATTAAATTTTTACTGTTTTTTACTCTTAAATATGCAATGAAAACTACGAAGGCTGTTTCAAAAATGATAGAACAAACAGAATAGAAAAGCAAACCACAAGTATTGTGTTTTCTTGAAATGATTTTAAAGTCATTTATGTACTCCCCAACTACTGGCATAAGAAAATAAATTTAAAAAAAATCTACTCATTAAACGCTCCTCCTCTCTGACTCTCTCATTTTCAGTTGAGCTGTCATTCCAACAATCACTTAAATTCACTTTAAAAAACTTTTAAATTAAACATACTGCCTTACACAGGAACATACGTATACACACACACACACAGAGAGAAATAAAGTTTTGCTTATGTATTGCACTTTATTTATTCACTTAAATTTACAGGCAATTTTCTTCCACCCTCTCCCCCTTTTCAAATTTCCTGTTACCCTTAACACCTTGGATTTTATTCAGGAGCCTTAAACCAATATAGAAAACGTTCTTTTTACTCTTTCACATTAAAACATAAAATTGTGTTTCACTGCCTCTACACATGATTATGAGAGGGGAAACAGGAAAGCATCTCTTGAATGTATGTATTGGTAGGCAAACCGGCCATATTAAATTAATGTAGATATGTTTGTGTGTGTTTGGTTGGTTGGTTGTTTCATTGTTTGTGTTTTCATTACTTTAACAACACCAACAACAACAACAATATCAAATGAATGTTTTTTATTCTTTAAGTTGCAACACTTTCATTCAATTATTCATTGAGACTGTCAATCATAATAGTTTTTAATCACACAACAATCACACCAAATACCAACCAACAATACATGTCCATGTATTCTCTCCTCTTTATTGTTCTCTCTCTCTCTCACTCTTTCTCTTCTATAGCCTTTAATTCATTTTGTTGTATGTTCTCTTTGATTTTTTTTGTGTAAATGTGGTCTTGGTTAATAAAATTTTTCATTAATTCTTCTCTCTCTCTCTCTCTCTCTCTCTCTCTCTCTCTCCTTCACACTTTATGAAATTTCCGTTAATATTTGCCTCAATTCAAGAGTAAAAAATTGTTTTATAAAGGAATTCTTGTTATGCACTAAAGGCTTTAAGAAAATTTTGTTGGAGGCAGAGAAATAATCAATGTACAGTGGGGAATAAAATTGAATTTACACAATTTGAATTAACAAAAAAAAAAGAAAGAAATTATGGAAATAAGATTCCCAAAAATGATAAAAAATGATAAATAAGATCGAAAAAAAAGAGAAGAAGATTTTGCAATAACAAATCAACATTGAGATTCTAGAAGTTGACAGCACAAAACTCAAAACCGTTGATCTGGCAACCCTGAGCTATCTTCCATCTGAAGAGTCAATTTGTTAGCAAAAAATTTGCCATTTTCGATCAGTGGATTGTTTAACAACCTAAGAACATGTAAAAATTGTTAAAATGAAGTGACTATGTTCGCCATAATGTAGCAACTGGGCAAGGAATTGAAGGACTTACAAAGAAATTTTAAAATTCTCTACGAGGAACTATACAAATGATCGAACTCACAGAATAGAGACAGAGGGACCGAACAGATTTCAACTGTAATGTGCCCAGTTTCCGTATTAAAATAGCAATTATAAAAGAAAACTAGCCCCTAGATGCGCTCATACGGATAGTGGAATGAACAATTTCTGCATAATCTGTAACGATGAAGTGGAAGTGGTAACCTCCAAGCCCCATCTCTCTGTCTCTAAACCGAGCTTGGGAACCTTAAGAAAGAAAAAATCTTTGCTACCGAACGCGCTAAACAGCACGAATCTAGTCATAGACGAATTGCGAAAAATCCATGCCTTCACAATACTTGCGGGATAGTTGAGAGATGTCAACCGGGAGCTATAATTATAATGGAGGGCCAGTTTAACCTAACCTAACCGAGTTTAAAAGAGTACTTTTTTTGTTTCAATTAAAAAAAATCCGCCTTTCATTATTATTTTTTTTTTATCACAATACTTTATAATTTTTTTAAATTATTTTTTTTTAATTAAAAAACAAAAATTTAATTCCGGCTTATTTGGCTGCTGCTAATCAAAAAAAAAGTTGAAAAAAGTCCCAAACTGCTGCAATACACGTAGAGAACGTGAAAAAACAGACTCCAAAAACGACAGCAACAACAACAACAACAACAGAAAAACTGAAGAAGAGCTTCTCTATTTACTTAATGACTGACACACACACAGTCATTGTACCTGAAAAAAGTAAAACGAATGAACGAATGCATGAATGTATGACTGAATGACTGAACTGACGATGAATGAATGCACTGACAAAGCAAAAAAAACAAAAAAAAAAAACCTTTTTTTTTGTGTGTGTGAATGATTCACAATTAAATATTGACATGACGTGACTTTGTAAAATTTCTCAATGAAATGTGAAGAAACAAAAAAAAAAAACCATGCCGTGAGTCTGATTTCTAAAAACAAAAAAAAAAAAAAAAAAGAAACAAAAATTCGCTAAAAAAGAAAATCCAAGTAAAACAATCGAAAAAAAAAAAAACGTTAGACAGACTCATATATAGTCGCGTTAAAATTGAGTGACAAAAACTCTAAAAAAATACAAAAAAAAAAACTAAAAAGAGAAATGCACCTGCGAAGCAATCAGTCATTCAGCAATCAGTTACAGGTACTTTTAATTTCACACGTACTTTGACGAACGTCACTGATTTTTTTTTTAAAAATATTTTGAAAAAATTTCAAAAAAGTTTCCAAAAGTTTTTCTAATGATTTCTCCTATCATTTTTAAATTTTACAGTAAGGTGAAGTGACGTCATCACACATAATCATGTGAGTTTCTCTAACAATTTCCGATTTAAATAACCATACCATCCATACCTCATAACAATGAGGCTCTTACCCGTCTAAACAAAATCGAACGAGGTTCATGACTTGACTATATCATGGCAATTTTCAGAGTTTTTCCCCAGAAGGTTGCTGAGAGAAGGTCGCTTAAAGAAATGTGTTTTCATCTTTCGTTCTTGTTTTAGATGACTGAGCTGGGGCTTGAATGTAATAAACCAACAACACTCTACCTTTCAGACTACAATAGCTTCCAGCAAGAGCTTTATCGAAGTTATTTTTCATACTAGACACATTGGTCTTGGACATACGTCTGTCCAATAGATTCTGGAAGACATGCAGAGGCAAGGAGGAAGCGGAAAGTGTTCTTAACCTCTAGGGAATTATGTCGAAGAAGACGAAGTCTCTAAAGCCTCTAAATTTGTTTCAGTATTAGGGCGATAGGCAGTGGGTAACCTACCCTGTCTACGAAATTAAATTTTAATGTTCCGTTTATTTAAAACCAGTTTGGGAAACTCTGAATGTTTAAGAAACACATGTAAGACGTCTTTATACAGTTTCTAATATAACGAGTGGTTCGTAAAGGTACACGCTTAAATTCAACGACGTCAGAGAACGTCAATT
This sequence comes from Sarcophaga bullata, assembly GCA_005959815.1. Taxonomy (NCBI): domain Eukaryota; kingdom Metazoa; phylum Arthropoda; class Insecta; order Diptera; family Sarcophagidae; genus Sarcophaga; species Sarcophaga bullata. Next base: position 126,711 of record QOCX01000120.1, read on the forward strand.
GGTTTGTTTGTTTGCAAACATTGTGAACACATTTCCTAGGAAGTATAAAACGTAGACAGTCCATGGCGTGGTGAAGTGAAGGAAGGGAAGGGAAGGAGGGAAAGTTTACTAAGAAAGAAAGCAAAACAATAAAAATTTATTTCTGCAAACGTTTTTATCAAAAGTTTCCCTCCCAAACTATTTGTTTTTGTTTTTGTTTTTTTTTTGCTTTTATTTCTCACTTTTCCTCGTGCTTGGAATTTCAATGCGGTTTTGCCCCTCATTGCCTCTGCTTGTTTCGCTATGGTTATAGGGGACTTGCCTTTGAGTTAAAATTGATTTTCATTTTTATTTTAGAAATTCAAAAGCGGATATTGTCACTGGCTATGTTATTGTTATTGTTGTTGTTGTTGTTGTTGTTGCTATTCTTTGCTAATTATCACGCGAGGTTTTTTTGTTTTTAAAAAAAGAAAAAAAAAAACGTTTGCGATTGCAGTCACAATTGCAATTGCAATTGCATTTGAAAGTGAATGAATGTGTGTGTGTCTGTTTTTTTTTATTTTTTAATTTTAATTGCTATTGTTTAGACAACAACAACAACCACAACAACAACTTGCAATTGCAATAGGAATTGCAATTGAATTCTTGCAATTGCAGGTTGCTTTTATCTTACCCCTTTCCCCCCCCCCCAACATTTTGCATTTAAAATGCAAGTGTTCAAGAGAATTTTTTTTTTTATATTTTAAAAGAAACGTGACCCAATTGCATATTTTAAAGCACAGCGTATAATGTGCGCTATGGAACTGGATTGATTATCGGAAATATTGAAAAAGCCAGGGATTGTGATTGCAATAAAGGGGGTGTATGTCATATGGAAAATGTCAGAGGGAAAATGGAAATGTTTTCATTAATTGTCTCTCATAAAAACCGTCTTCCATAATGGCATAAAATAACTGCAACAATTGACTATCAAAAGCTGCTATTCTGGCGCATTTATCATCAACAAAATTATACGGCATGGGCGGCAAAGGCAGTTTAAGGCAGCTGGAGTTGTTCGAATTATTTTCAAAGGATATCTTACTGTGGCCGGACACGCTTTCTCCACTTAGCACCACTGTGAAAATTATGGTGCTATTGTTGAACTTCCATTTCCATCCGCTATCATTTTTACAGACAGAAGTTTTCATTACAAGACTTTAGCCAGGACAACAACCTAGATCCTCTCTGCACTCATGATGTGTGTGTTAATATTAAGCATAAGGGCCGAGAACTACGGATTAATGTTAAGTACGATTCTTGAGAAACTTTCCGGCAAAAGAAATAATTCTTCTTCATATTTCGCTTTTGTTTGAGCTGCCTAAGCTGGGGTTTGAACCACGAGCATCAACATCAAACTTTACTTGAAAGATCATATAGCATTGACTCTTAAGAAATAACAGGCTTTCATGAGCGCTTGTTATCTGCTCTATATTCTATACTGCACACTGAAATAATTCCCATAAAGCAACGACAAACAGCAACTCTGTTATTCTAGAACTTGACAACAGTAGACCTATCACTTGGAATAATGCAAAGAAATAATAAGCAAATGGATGATATGCTTGGTGACATATTCCTGATTCATTTAGCCTTGTTTCTCACATTTGGTTCAATTTTTTTTTGTTAGTTTGGCGGAGCTAGCATTACTTTCAATCAAATTTATTGAATCTTCAGCCTGGTTTTCGACATGATACTGAGAGTGATAGACTTAAAATATGAAAATCTGGTGCTGATCGGTTATGGCTGGTTAACTAGCACTCGTCAGTTACTGCTGAGGCAACTGGAATTTTGATTTAACAAAGCTGGCACTCTCTTCTATCCTATCCTATCTTGTTATGCTGACTGGCTTTCGAGGCGTTTAGCCCAAAAATTTTTTTTGTTTTGTTTTGAAGTTTTTATAAAAAAAATTTGCAAAATTTAAAGCTCTGCTTGAAAGACTGCAATAAACATTAAACTGCAGCAAACAGTAGTAGCAACAGTGAAAAAAATGTCTGCAATTAAAACATTTTTCCTAATTATTTAATTAATGAAAACAGAACAACAACAACAAAAACTTTAAAAAATATTTCAAAATGAAATGAAAAATGAAAAGTTGTATGAAAAGCAAAAAAAAAAAAATAAAAGAGCAACAGAAAATAATGAAAAATATCAACGAAATTGTTTAAAACATTTGTCTGTCTGTCTGTCTGTCTGTCTGTCTGTCTGTCTGTCTGTCTGTCTGTCTCTCTATTGCGAAATATTTTTTGTTTGTTTTTTTGCTTCTTTTATTTTTAACTGCAATACGAGAATAACAAACTTTTTTTTATGGACCTATTCATAAAATACCGTTATAACTGGAGCTATTTTACAAAAAACTTTTCACAAAAAAAAAAACAAAAAAAATTTTTTTTTTCTTTCTGAGTGTGTGTAGAATTTTTATCTCTGATTTTGAACGCACTGCACTGCACAGCATAAAAGTTGTTGCCGTTCACTGCCGTTTTGTTTCGTTACGATTTTTTCTTTTAATATTTCATAGTTACACTGATGCACACATATTTTCGAACATAGCAACGAGCTAGCAAATACCAAATATTGGCTGGCTGGCTGGGTGGCTATGCAATGCATTGCAAAAAGTGCTGTTGTCCACCAAAAAAAATTCAATTTTTTTTCTGTTGTTTTTGCTGTTGTTGTTCAACACGTACTTCTGTTGTCCATAAGATACAATTTCAATGCGAAAGTTGTTTATGGGTTGTTTAGTTTTTAGTTTTTTTTTCTTTCCTCCTCCTCCTCTTCTCTGCCTCCTTTATTTGTGTGTCGTTTTTTCGAATCAATTTTTCTATGCAACGCCACACATTTTTAAAGTTTTTGTTTCTTGTACGAAATATACGCGATTTGTAGTTTCTTTTTCTACTTGTGAACGTTGTTGTTGTTGTTGTTGCTGTTGTTAGAAAAAAAAAAATAAAAAGAAAATTGCATTCAATTTGCTGCAAACGAGCTGATATGAATGGGGGGTGTTTTATAGGGTAAGACGAAATTTTTTTCCTGTCTTTCACTCAAGCGCGGCATTGTGCTAGAATGCCAGAGGGAAAGAGGTAATTGTGATAACACACACTTTATTTCCCCTAATACATTAAGAATTTCTAAAGAAACCACGGGAGTCGGGGATTATCCTTGACAGACAGACCAGTGAGATTATCTGGATAGTGGGAGCCAAGGTGTATGCAATTCTTACGATGCTGGGCATATGCCCAACAGGCCAAAATCAAAGTTCTCCTCTTCCTCAACTCTGCAGCCCCTGCAGCAGTCAACGATTACAAGACCTTGAGTATCCACAAGGCAAATTCCAGCAACGATTTCATCAAGTACGCTGAGCGCGTTTCTTTGGAGTTTAAGCAGATTTTCCGTACGCTCTTTATCCAGGCTTTAGATTTCCTAGCAAATTATATGAATTTCTTGACTAACTGACGTTACCTAATGCTGTCTAGAGCTACAATAGTAGCTGCAACACAGTATAAATTACCTCTACAAACCTAGATTATTTGCATTACAAACCTCAGTTATTGCTTGCCTATGGAATAACCCCCATATTAATTGCTTTGGTAAGTGTAAGTATTTATGCATGAGCGTACACATGTGTGTGTATGTGTGTATGTGTGTAGATATTTTGCTTGTGTCTAATCGTAAATGACTTTCAAACTCCAAATATTTTTTATGCAAACGTCAACTGTTTCTTCTCTTTTTTTCTTCTCTTATAACTGTTGTTGTTGCTGTTGAATTTTTTGTTGTTGTTCTTGTATTCAATAATATTATGCATTGCTCTTAAGCAGCATTTCTTGTTTGTAGTTGTGATGGCAATGGTGATGGTTGCGGTGATATTTGCAGTAAAAAGGTAGTTCTTGTTGCTGTTGTTGATGATGTTAGTGTGGTTGTAGTGGTGATGGTGGTGGTGGTAGTGGTGACTATAGTGGCTGTGTTGGTATTAGTGTTGGTCTTCGAAGCGGTATGACGACTACAAAACACTGGGTCCGTTTTGTTTGTTTGTTTGTGCGTTGTTATTGTTGTTGCTGTGTTTAGATGGTTGGTTGACTTGGCTACTGACCCAAATAGTTTTGCATTGGAAACAATAACAACAACAACAAGAACAACTAAAGCCAGTTAACAAATGCAGCAAGCAATAGCTGTAACAACAAACGGAAAATCCACAAAACTAACGGTATTTATTTAAGTATGACTGCGTATTTTTCTTCTTCTCTCTTTTTTTTGTTTTGCTTTTCAAATTGCTGCTGCTGTAGATTCTGCTACTGCTGTTGCAGTGCAGTTTAAAACCAGCAAAATAGCGTTTTACGACAAGAACAACAACAGCAACAACAATACAACACAACACAAGTGTATAGTCGTTCATACAAGTGCATTAGAATAATAAAAAAAAATTGTGAGAAGATAATAAAATGGAAGAGAAAAGCAATAAAAACCTGTTTAAGCGCGCTTACCAATGCAAACAAAAATGCATTTCTCTTGCAATAAACAAGAGAAAGAGAGAGAGCGAGAGAGAGAGAGAGATTGAGCGAGGTATACGATTTATTTGGTTGATTTACTTGCTGCTCTTATACGTTTGATGAAAACCAGCAACGACAACAAAGCTTTGAGTAGCAGAATTCTGTTATTATTATTGCTGTTGTTGTAGTTGATGTTGTTGTTGTTGTTTAACCGCATTCATATCATATGCAATCCAAAGCAATTCAACTCAATTGATATAATTTTTCTCTATTTCTCTCCTTCCTTTTTACACATGAATGTGTGCATCGACAAATGCGTATTCGTGTGTGTGTGTGTGTGCATTTTTCTAAATATTTGCTAAAGAACTGAAACTGAAACAAAAATACCTTATAACCTGCAAGTAAACACAAACACAAATGCCAATACTAACACAAACTCAAAATAATTACTTACACTTAAAGATTTACACTCCATGTGTGTGTGTGTGTATAATAACTGGCGAAAGAGGTAAACATTTTTGCTTTAATACGGGAACAGTGTTGCTGTTGTGGCAAAACAAGAAATGTGTTGTAGTACGAAAAAAAAAATTGCTTGAGGAATTCATAGCAGATTTTCGGAAAAAAAAATAACTGCGGGGAGTCTAATCCTGGTCAAAAAGGTCAGTCAGATGAACAAGTATGAGGTTAGAGAAACTGTCTACGGTTCTTTTAAGCTATTAGATGGTGTTAGTGGTAATATAATGGGCAACACTAATTCGATTTATTCGATTTGATAGACGAGAGGCATCCAAGGATATATTTTGTTGTTGTTGTTTGGTGTAGACAGGTTATATTATTATGAAGATAAATGAAATTCAAGTAAATCTGCAGGAATCTAATGCCATGAGATGCGTTTCTTAATTGAAACATTTAAGAAACACTGGAAAAGATTGTAAAAGAACAAACCTTACTTACTTAACTGGTTATTACAGCACTTTAGCTAGGATTATGTGTTGTGTTAATGTTATCTGTGTGTGTTAATTTTTTAATATATGAGTGGTAGGACCTAGTGGTAGGATCACCATTATGTGAAATAAAAAATGGGAAAAATATTTTTTTAAAAGCATGACAACAGCTTAGAAGCCTAAATAGAGAACAGAGATACAGCATAAAGTAAATCAATCTTATTATTCTATATTTTTTTATTGCTTTGTTCTATATTCTAGAATAATAGGGTTGCCATCGGGTGATGTATACCAATGCGTAGAGAGGGTTATTTGATGCGTGAATTAGTGGAAATCGGAAAAGAAGGACCGCATTTGTAGGACCAAATCGATGGAACCTTCTCATAGAATAGTGTGTCCAACTGACAAAGATGGAGTGGCGTCAGGAAGGATGTGTTATGGTACGCTGAAATCCTATAAACAACTTTTTAAGACCAGTTAAGTAAATAGGTAACTAAGAGGCTATAATTTTTCTGTAAATAAAGCATCCATAAAACGCTTTGATCTCTGGTTCCCTAGAGAGCATAACATCAATTGAGGACATGATTAGGAACGGCTAGACAACTCCAACTTTCATAGACAATCTTTCATTCTTTGCATTAGGTAAACAAACTTCAGAAACTATTTTTAATTTTTAAAACCTTTTGTTGTGGTTTTTCTTGTAATGTTGCATCATTAAAAGAACATTTTTAATCCATTTATTGACAATATTGTGAACATTTCTGGCTTAATTTACAATGTCCAAAACTGTTTAAGTGCATTGAGTTCGTTTCTTTTCTTGTTTTCAACTTTTAAGTTGTTTTTCTTTCTCTCTTTCTCTCTCTCTCTCTCTCTCTCTTAAACACTCAATTAAAATAAAATTCTTCATACACTCTGTCTTCCACACAGTCTATGCGGCAATTTATTGTTGCAATAAGCAACAACAAAAACAATGAAAAATTATTTGTTAATGCCGTGGAATAAAAATTTCATCAAATGTTTAAAGAATACGGAAAAGATGGAAAGCGACAAAGGAAAAGAAACGCGCTTAATTTTGTTGCTACTTTTTTTTTTTTTGGCTTTTTTAATAATGTTGCCAACTGTTGATGCCACTAGCCGTTATTCTTACTCTTTTATGAATGGGAGAGAGAGAGAGAGAGAGAGAGAGAGAGAAAGAGAGAGAGAAAGAGAGAGATAAAAGTACGAAAATCTTAATAAATCCTTGAAAACATGAGTAAAAAAAACCGCACGCACATACATACAGTCATACGTTAATTAACCAGACTTAACGAGAACGTATATTGTGGACAAGATAACAGAAACAAGATGGCATTGTTGTCTTAATGAGTAAAAACAAGTGCAAATGAAGAGAGAAAGTATGATAAGGAGGTGAGAGAACATAATTTTAACAATGAATTCCTGTGTTCAAAAGAAAAACAACAACAACATCATGAATAGCATTGAAAGCAATTTCATACAAAATAAATAAATAAATTGAGTATACAATTTGCCGAAGAGCTTAAAACTTATAACAGAGACAGAGAGTGAGTAAAAAGGGTATTAAAAAGAAATTTACACAAGAGAAGAACCATATGGTTTTATTATCATTTTTAATATGTATGCTGCCTACATATATACTAACGCACTTGATAATAATTTTTAACACACTCATACATACACCAACATATGCAAGAGGGTATACATACGCATTGTATTGATTTAATGTAGGAAACTTTTGAATGAAATGTATGGTGGTACATAGCCCTTACTTTCTTACTTAATTGGTCATTAACTTTATTTAGCTAGGATTAAAACCTAGTTTCTCTATCCCCCCAGCTTAAAGTCGACTCCGGAAGACAGATTTTTGAGAAGCTTTTCATAGTAATTTTATTTCAACGTTCAGAGTTTTTGTCAGAATAGCTTGCCACACACAACCTGGGTGGTTGTAAGTTTGTCATCTATTTAGCCTCACCTCTCTCTCTCTCTCTCTCTCTCTGGGGGATGGAAATCAAAATGAAAAATATGCCTTAAAGAGACATTAGAAAGGCTCAAATGCTTTATTTCTAGCAACATGTTGCTCATCTGATTACGATTTACCTGCCTTAACCTTACAAGCCTTCTACTTTTGATCGCATTTTAAATGTTTTAAAACAATTTAACTACACTGCAGTTCCCCTATAAGCCATGGTAATTAATTTAATAAAAAAAACAAAAATAAAGAAAGCAGGGAATAAAACACTTTTATCTGTGCGGCATACTCAGTCACTTACTACTGCTAGCCTTCCAGCGTATCTTCTTTACTTCACTTTAAATGAGTTGAAGATTATTTTAATTTTGTTGTACTTTTTTTGTTGTTGTTCTTTTCCTTTACCATAATTAAATCGGTTTTATATTGTAAAAGGATTTATTCCGTTGAACAAAAAAAACAAGAAGAAAAAGGAATTTCTGTGTTGCTTTAAATGTGTGTGGCAGCTCTTGCAACAATGACGAACGACCGGCAGCAGTAAATTTATTTAATTGTCAGCAATTATTGATCATGGACTATAAATGTTGCACGATACATACCTGCAATGATACCAAAAAAAAAATTGTGTTTTAAATTAATTACGCCAGCATTTTTACAATGCAAATGTAAAAATTAAAGATAAAAATGCCGAGAAAAAGGGACAGAAATATTGTAATAACATTGGAAAAAAAGAAAAGAAAAAGAGAAAAAAATTGGAAACGATTTCAATCAAATATATGCGGTTTTGTTGTTGTAATTGTTTTTTTTTTTTGGTGCTGTTGTTATTGGTTTTATGCCATTTAATTTACAATCAAATTTATAACACACAGTGTTATCGAGATTTATTTATTTACCCGGGCATAAATTAATGAAAATTCAATAAAAATTATTACTTATTATGCACAGCCATTTGGAACAAACAAAAATATGTAATCACGGAACAACAACAATAACAACAACAACAGAGATAATATTTCATTGTTTGTAAATGACTTGCACAAATGTTGCAAACATGCAAACATGTTGCTGAGGTAAACATTCACATTGTGTGTGTGTTTATTTAAAATTATATTTGAAATACAAAAAAAAGCAATTTTTTTAAATAAAAATTTAAAATTGTAGGACTAGCAACAAGTTCAGCAACATATTTAGCAACTTGTAACTGCAACATGTTGCCAAAAGAATAATATGTTTCGCACATTTTCCAGCATCCTTTATTGAATTTATTTTGGACTCATAGGAAATGTTTGCTGATCGGGTTGTATATTAAATGTAGTATCCCACTGAGCCTAAACGCTGATCTAAGTGGGAAATTATTTTGCAAGAAGGATTTGAAACTTTGACGTCACTTTATCGTCATGCAGGAGTCTAGTAGTTTGGAAACCGTAATTCAAAATCAGCTCAGATAAAATAAAATTGCCATGAAAAGGTTCTTAAAAATCTGTAGTTCAGAGTCGACTGTGAAACTGTAGGTCCTTGCCACTCATGGATAAAACTACCACACACAACATGGGTGGTTGTAAGTAAGTACGTCATCTATTCAGCCTAACCTTGAATTCCCTGTCGGCAGCCATCATTCAGGCTCTCTAGGGGTGTATAGTGGGATTAAGGTGGAATTAGCTAAACGTTCAATGAACGTACGTTCTCTTTTAGCGTATGAGCGGCAGTGAGAACGTGGACCCAACCGTAATGGTTATATTTTAAGCTGACTAAGGAGTGTGTGTTTATACTCGTGTTGGTGACTGACCAGTTCTCTGTTTTATTTTAATGTCTCTACCTCTACCTCTCTTTCTGTTCTTTTTCTTAAGAACGACCAAAATCCGAGGGCATTGCAATTACCATCATAGCTGCATACGTTCTCAAGCCAACTACAATAACAATGAGCATTAATGCTCAAACTCAATAAAGAAATCCAATTGAAATGCAATAAAAATGCTTGCCTTTCTTTCTTATTTTAAACTTGCATTGTAGTGAAGAGTAAAAAAATTTCTTTGAAACATAAATTACTTCCAAGCAAATAAAAGGGAGGAGGAGAAGGTGCGGGGGGGATAAGTTATTTTTCAATTTTAATTTTGTTTTACTCTACAATTACGATTTGAAAATATTCCGATCAAGAGGTTTGAGTTAGTTTATGCAAAATATTCCATTGGAATGGTTTTCTATAAAACAATGAATTATGCAAACTGCTGCTGCTTTTGTTGCTGTTGCTAGCGATGATGTCATACACAACAGAATTTCGAAAAAAAAAAAGAAAAAAAAATTATTTTTTTAAAAATTGAAAGCAAGTGACACATTAAAATAACAAAAGATATAAAGAATGAAGGAGAAAAAGAAAAAAAAATGCTTGTGAACGGCTTTATGAAAAAAATATGCGATAAAACAGCAACATTATGCTCCACTCCACCATACTACTCCACACTACACCACAATTATGGCATGAGTGAGTATTTGCTTATGAGATGACGCTGATAATGCGTGCATAACGCGTATTTTTTGTAGTTTTTTTTCTTCTCTTTATCAGACTTAAACTGTTTCTCTATGTATCGGTACGGTTATGGTACGACAACAAAATAGTTTGTGTGTGTATGTAGTTTTGTTTGTTATTTGAATAACGGTAGTGATGTCAAGTAGATAAAGCCTTCAGCCTTCAGAGCAGATGTAGATTGTAAATAAAAAGCAGGAAAAAAAAATTTTTTTTCTTTAAATTATGAGAAGTTAAATATTTAAGTAAAGTCTGTTGAAATTATTGTAATAACAGGGGTATTCACGGTCATAAGTGAGAGATAATGTAATAATTGTTATCTTTACTTTTATGCAAAGGTGACATGCGAAGGTTTAGGCAAAGTCAGCTGCCGCAAATTACATGAGAAGAGTGGAAAAAGGCTAAAAATTATGAGAATTTGTGGCTTACGTATCTACTCTTACGCGATTTCTTGGTCTTCTTATACCACAATTGTCTACATGACCTACCGGTCGTATGGGAAATGGGGACAATCTGGTTGCTGATAGGCTAGCTAAGGCAGGCTTTAAGCTTTTAATCACTGCAATTAATCCGTGATTATTTGCCGTAATGACTAGTCTTAGCACTTGGGCTATACGATTTTTTATACTCCGCTTAGTCGAGTACTCGAATGGTGGTTTGAACCCTAGATAGACTTGCTATGGCCAGTTTTTTGTACTTCTTTTCCAAGTTCAGTAAATTTCCGCTTGACTTGGTTTATTTCATCCTCCAGGAACTCCTGTTCCTGTTCCATGCTGCAGGTCCTGCCACTTATGTTTTAAATTAACGCACACAACATGGGTGGTGTAAGAAGCTAGGTTTGGAATCCTGACTAAAGAACTGTAATGACCAATTAAGTAAGTAAAAAGCACAGATTTGTTCTGTGTTAGTGAAAATTTTTCACTTATTTTCTCCATCAGATTAAAACGAGGGCGTTATGTCTTGCCAACACCACCCCCTACCCACTGAGCTAAACACTCTACATTTCATATTTATGTGTGCCGTAAATACTCATTATATTTTTAAAAAGTTTCTTAATACCAATGCTTATCTTAAATTGACAGGGAGGTTACAACTTTAAGAGTTTTAATTAACCTCCGCTACTCCAACTCCCGCTGCGTTTGACCACAGTTTTGCTATTGACATTTTAGAAAAATGAAAGCGAAAAAAAAAACAAAGAACAACAGGGTGTTGGCGTTGAAAAATAAAAAAAAAAAATAAAAAAAAAACTGAACAAGAATTCTTTCAAAAGTCAAAACGACAGACAACTTTCTAATGATAATAAATTTTTGAGTGAGATGGCAAGGGGATGGATGGGTAAGAGTGTCTAAGTGAGTGACTAACGTTGCGCGTTGTTTATTTGAATAATTTACGTCTCTTCTTTCACTGTCCCACTACCGCACTTGTTTTTGTTTTTTTTTTATTTAAGTGCCGTTTCTCGTTACACCATTTATAATTGAGTTGTAAAAGCTTTACGACAGAAAAAAAAAAATTATTGTGTAGGCCACCCCATATTATCCCGCATCGCTATTTTAACAGCTGGCCCAACGGTATCTGTGTGGTACGAAGGCAAGCATGTATTTTAGATTTGTTTAATCTTCATAAATGATGCAAATGTACGAGTATTTCATTATGCGGTTTGAAGATCATCATGCTGATGATGATGAATGAATAAATTTATGACGAACGAATGAATAAATGAATGAATGAATGAATGTAGACGATATGATACGTGCTGTAATAAAATTAGTTCATTTATAATCATGTTTGGATTGTGTGTGTGATTCTCTATAAAAATAATATTATTTTGATATGTGTTTCCTTTAACAAAGAAATACTAGAGTTTTGGAATTTCAGACACTGTATTAGCAACGAAGCTGTACTTAATCATCATGATGAATGAATGAATGCATCAATAAGATCGTAAATAAATGAACGCACAAACTACAAACTTCTTAAATTGAAGACATTTTGCTTTTTGTAGAGCATTTTCAATTCGTATAGATTTGTTAAAGCACAAGCCCATTTACTATTTAGTAATTATCACACGTAATTCGTTCATTTCCTTGTCGTTGTTTTCTTTCTTATAGGGCCTCATTATTTTTATCTACAAAAATGCAAAGTGAATCATTCATTCATTTCCTATTGCAAAGCGTAACAAATGTAAACTTAAAGATTAATTGTGAAAAAACGAGCAAGCAACATGTTGCTGGAAACATTATAAAATCAATTATTTTCAATAACTTAGATACATGGACACAGGAACATGTTGCTTGGTATGTTTCCTAATGTTGCTAACAATTTGTTTTTGTTTTTCTAAGAAAAATTTAAATTAAAAGCAAACAAATTTTAGGCAACATGTTGATAGCAACATGTTGTTAGCAACATTTAAAAAATTTCTCTCGTTACAAAATCTATGCTACAAAAATGTTCATACATATTAAAAGAAACTTCTTTCGCTTTTTTAAATGCCTTGGCAACATGTTGCTGTAAACACTTAACCACAGCAATAAAAATTTTGCAAATAAAACAAGGAAAAATTAAAAACTTGTGCATAATTTATGGCATTATTTACTTAAAATTGTAAATAATTCCATAATTTCCAATCTAATTGCCTTTTTTTATTTGGTGCTGGCACTTTACTTCAACACCTTCTACGTGTATTCGAATATGGGTCAGCTGAGAAATTTTAATAGTTTTCCCGAACTATTGCTGATGGTGCTGGTGCTGGTGCTGATGTTCTATTGCTGCAGCTTATTAATATGCACTGTTAAACGTAGCGTCTAATTGTTACTTTGTTTTTATTGCATTTTAATTATTCCAAGAATTTTTGCAATTCTTAAGTGATTCCCGGTCATGGATACACTTCTCTTTCTTTAGCTTTCTTAGCACTCGTCATATTGCATTCAAAGTCATTTGCATTTTTTCAATTTCTTATTAGAAATTCTCGTTAAAATAGCAATTGATGTTGGCCAATCACATGCAATATATAGGAGCGCTATAAGGGGTCTGGTGGGGAAGTGAGAAATGAAAAAGTAAAGAAAACTTTACAAAAGAATTCCGCACAGTTATTAGCAAAAAATTTGTTGGATTTCATTTTATTTCTTTGAAGTTGTTTGTTTGCATATAGAACCCAGGGAACAAATTGGCTTACGTTTTAATAATAAAAAGTATTATAATTGTAACGGGTGTGATTAAAGATGTAACGGGTGTGACTAAGGGTGTAATGAGTATGAGAAATTGTATTTCATCTGATTTATTAATATTTAAGAAATATAAGTGTAACGGGTGTGACTAAAAGTGTAACGGGTGTGACCTTGAAGTAAATTATTCATGTGATAAAGGAACTTAAATATCTTAAAGTTTAGTCTGTTTTCTTTCATATGTCACACCCGTTACAACTTGTGTAATGCCTGTCAAGGCTTTGTAAATAGCTTGTGAAAATGTTTACCAGTACCAATTCACGTTACATGCGTTAAAAAAATGTCACACCCGTTATAACTTTAACAAAGTTACGGTACATGGCCACTTAAATATAGTCACTGTAATGTCATGCATTCGATATCCATTGTACATCGTGTTCCAAAACCATGCACATTCGAATTGATATGTTTTAGCTTTAGTCGTGCCCTGCTTGTCAGATTGCATGAATTTTTCTTTAGGCAAACAAATCTATAAATCTAGGCTGGTTAGAATGAATTTCAGCTACATCATGGCAGGCTTTACTATCAACTCACTGCAGCTGTAGGTAAAGTGTAGAGTTCAAACTGGAGAATATCCCAAAAGAAACCGATTGAAACGACCCTTAAGCTGAGAAAACCAAGAAAATTTGCCATTGAATTCGAAATTAATTAGCCTTAACGGTAAAAAAAGCTCATTTCTTTTATAATTTTCTAATTGTCTGCCTTAAATGTTTGCTGGGTATACTTAAATGTTAACGAAATTTATGCAAAACTTTTGAAAGTATTTCTACGAGCATATGCTGGTTAATTTGAGAGAAAAAAATGAATGAAAAACTTTTCCTTACTGCTTTAAACAATTGAAATGGGGAAGTGGAAAATAAGTTGAGATTTATTTTCTTCTTCTTCTTCTTCTTCTTCATCTTCTGCTTTTCTTGTGATTAATTTCACACATTAATTTATGATGATTTAAAAACAGACAGACAGACAGCTAGAGAGAGACAGACAGACGCAATAATAATAAATTACAAAGAAATTTAAACAAAAGTCATCGTAATTGAAAGGCTATTTACTGTTCAATGATGTGCAATGTGAGAGTAAATTAAACGAAAATATTTCAGGAAAAAAAATGTTTTTTTTTTTTAATTGAAAATCAATTAATCTCGTGAGAAAAAGTTCATTGAACTTTCGATGAAAAGCGGGGATGAATTTAAAAGAATTCGGTAAAGAATTCTAAGAAATTTTTTTTTGGAGACTCTTTAAATATTTTCAAAGAATTTATAAAAATTTTCGTATAAAAACGTATTAAATTTGTTCGGCGATTGTTTTTTTTTTTCTCAATGATTTGCGAGCATTGGCGTAAACATGCTGTTCCATGGAAAAAAAAACAATTTAAATCCGCAATCGTAACCGCAAATAAATGACGCTTAAACAAAAATACCCACATACATACATATGTATACGTTATCAGATAAATGAATTGTTTTTTAATCGTTAAATAATAATAATTAATCGCTTTAAATTAATAAAAAAAGAAGTGTGGAGTTTTTTTTTCTCGAAGGAAAATTTCCCTTTTTCAATGGAATGACGTTTATTTAGAGGATAGGATAGGGTCTGTTGCGGTTTATTTTGTAAGTTTCATGAGCGCATACAACAGACAAGCGGTAAAAAAAAGTATCAATAGGTTAGGTGTTCACAAAACTCCTGGATTTCATTGCTACCCTAACAATGCTTAGAACATTATACTGAAGACAAGCCCATGTATTCAATATTTCATGCTCGTTTCTTCTCTAAACAGGTCAATGGTCAATGCCAGTCGACTTACTCTGGCAATATGATCTAATATGGATTGAAAGTCGGCTTCTAGGTAAGAGCTACATCAGGCTGTACCTGTGGCAATTAGATTTATCCCGGCATACTGCTGCCCCAAAGCAACTCCATGAACAAATCAGAGCCTTTACCGATTTATTATCCAGTATATCTCACTGAATGGTTTCTAATACGCTGTCATCACGAGAAAGGATTACAGGAATGCGAAGAAAAATCATTAGAATTCTTGATATGCACAAAGGCGGGCCGGATCGAAGTGGGATTGGAAAACGATAAGAGGTTAGGAGTATACTTCCAGATCACTACAGTATCTTCCAGATGGAAGTCATGGCTACTCTGCTCTTAGCGGGGTTTTAACTGAAAATCTTTTAATTCACTTCGAGAATAACTCTACGAAGGTAGCAGAAGCTATCATTTACTGTCAGTCCAAGGCTCTTGTCTACTTCCCACATCAAAATCTGCAATTCTTGATATACACAACGGCTCGTCGGATCGAGGTTGTGTGTGTAGTTAAAAGTATAGAAGAATACTTCCAGATTACTACAGTATCATCCAGCGGAAAGTCATGGCTATTCTCTAGGCAAGTTATTCCCCGAACATCTCTTAATTTACTCTGACCGCCACGGAGAAGGAAGAGGCTATTATTCAATGTCTCTTGTCTACAAACAACTACTGTTTCTTTCCTCCTTTCCATAACACTTTTTCCCAGTTCCAAAACAATGTACTACATAAGTAGGAGCCATACCCTAAGTGTTGGTAGTAAAAAAAATAAAAAATTATAGAAAGTGTTTGGCACTTTCTGCCACATTTGACTGAATTCTCTAAAATAAATGACAAGATTTATTTTGTAGCTGGAATGGTTCCTAAACTAAGTGAGTCCACCACGTAACCTAAGCTCATGGCCTATATTTAAACTAAACTCACCTTTAAGGGAATTAAATTGTTTAAAATTTTTAAACATTTTTTTTGACACGCTTTTGTTTAAAGTAACCCTTGTCTTAAGGTGTTTCCTGAGAAGAAGGAATTTGTTCTTCTTCTGCTATAATACCGTTTCCGGGAAATGCTTAAAAGCTCTTGTTATTTGTATAAAGATTAGTGAAGGGACTATGAAACTAAAACAAATGCTAGGATGAAAAAAAAAATTAAAAAAAAAACAGTTTTTCTTAAGATATTCATTTGAATGAAAACAAATCGTTGTTGTTGGTTGTTACACCATAAGCAGGACCTTTTTACAATTAATTTTCATTTCTTTTCTGACTTTCTTTTTCAGCGAAAAAATAAGCGTCGCTCGTCCGTTTTTTTATATTTTGTTCTCTTGCCCCAGAGACAGACGACTTGGGGGTACTTATTAAGAAAAATGTTTTTAAGTGTAAAGGAAAATTGTTTTGAACATGGAAAATGGAAAATGGAAAATTTTGAATTGATTTATTTACTGTGTGTTAATTTCTTAAATAAAGACAGTCAGACAGACAGACAAACTTGAAAAGTTTTTCATCTTTTTCTGTTAGCTTGTGTGTTAAGTAAACTTTTTTAAGCTGTTTTTTACTTCATTTGCAGTCTTTAATTTTTGTCAGTGTAACTACACTTCATTAAATCGGGTTTTTTTTTTGTTTTCTCTTTTTAATATGCTTTTTGTGCAAAGAAATTAAGGAAGAAAGGAAAGGAAAGCAACATCATTATTATGATAATTTACATTCCATTTTAATGTGTTGCAGCAACAAAACAAAAAATAATAAAATAATGACAGCTTTTAGTAACAGCAACAGCAACAGCAATAGCAACATTCTCTTCTTCTAACATTTCAAAAAAAAAAAAAAAGAAAGAAAGAAAAAGAGACACCAAATTAAAGTAAAAGGGATGAGCTCTGCATATTCATGATGCATAATGCATGCATGCAACAACAACAAATTACTTTCAACACCTATTCAGTTTAACAGCAATTAACATTAATTATAAGGAACAACAACAACAACAACAACAAAAGTAATAGTAGTAATAATAACAACAACCACTACAAGGGCAATTAGTATAACAACCATAGATCTGCTAACAAAAGAAATTTACAAAAAAAAAAATTTAAAAGATATTCGAATATTTTAGAGGAAATGAAGGGGAAGGGAATGAAGATTTAAAAACTAAACACCTTTTCCTTTCACCTTCACCTTTCCGAACGAACTTTACTTATTTAATTGGCCAAATACAACCTTTCAAGCAGGATTACAATTTAGCTTATCGCACTACCCACGTTATGAGTGTTGCAGCGTCTACATATTGGTAGACTTTCAAGCTAAGTCCATCTTGAAGCATCAGTCAGCGTATAACTGAAGTTATGTTGGAATTCCAAAGTTTGGAGATGCATAGCCATACGCGAATACATACCTAACACGCTGAGAGAGTGTGGTTGAAGAATATAGAGAACGGGTTCTCATGCTAATGTTGAAGCAATACTGTTTTTTGATGATTCCCACCTCTGATAAAAAAGAGCTGCAAATACCTTCCAACCCGTTTTGGGGACAATCTCCCTCCATAATATTGCACCCTACAAAATACATACTTTTCTGCATAGGAGATGCTAAAGTCAACTTTAAAGATTACAGTATTGATTCCTAGGATGAACCATTACTTACTTAACTTAATAGGTCATTAGAACTCTGTAGCCAAGATATCAACCTATTTTCTTACATTACCCATGTTGTGGGAATTCATTTTACTTATGGTGGGCGGCACTTGCAGTTTAAAGTCCACACCGAATAACAGAAACTCTTCGTGGCTACTTTTACCTTAACGATCAAAGTTTTTGTCAGAAGACTGCTGTGAGGAAACCGTTGAAAGAATTATTTTGCCATGTTTCGCCATGAATCACGAGCTTCGTCTCTAATAAGTCAACTCACGACCACCTCGACTATGGCAACTCTAACTAGTTCCGTCTTTGTTCGAATTTCCAGACCAAATTTGTTGCATTGTTTACATAGTAACCTTAGCACAGAATCCAGAATTTTAGAAAAAAAATTTGTTATGTTCTCTTCATTACTTCTAGTAGAGATTTAAGGTAGCAAAAGCGAAACTACAACTTCTTGAATAGCCATTTTGGAATCACTTAAGGCGTCCAAAATGTATTCGATACGTCTATCACTTAGCAGTTATAGCAGAGCCAACAATTATTTTTGATTTCAATTAAATAAAATCAACACACCAGCAATTAAGGCAATCCAACACATTAATTGAATGAAAACTGATTTGAAAAATTTACTAAGAAAACTGAAACAACAAAAAAATTAATAAAAACACTTAAGAAATGAATGTGTACACACACACATTTAAATTTTAAATTTGTTGCAGTTTCCTTGTAAGCAATACAAAACCAATTTATTATTCGTTGGAAATTAATTGATTTTAATTCATTGAAAAAAAAAAAACAAAAACAAAAACAAAAAAACAAAAAAAAAATTGTACCCAGTAACAGTTTATTTGTAAGCCAATGTATCTATTATGTATCCATACATGCACCCATGCACGTACACCCATACAATAGCACACAGAAAAATCTGAAAAAGAACAACAATTTGTAAAAAAGATGGAGTACCTGTTTGGTTAAAAAGCAAAGGCAAAGCAACAAGTGCATAAACAAGTTTTCAATACACTTTACTCGCTCGCTCGCTCTCAATCTCTCTCTCTCTCTCTCTCTCTCTATCTTTCTATTCACAATTACTCGCGTAGTTAAAATCCTAAGAGAGAAAGAAAAAAACCGTTTTGTTGCAAACTCAAACTGAATGTAAGCCATTCACCACTTACAACAACAACAACATTTTACAGTCACTTTACTTTAGCACACACGACTACCCGTACACACACACACATAATCATGTGAAAGGTTGAGAACAAAAAAAAAAAAAAAAAAACTTTATTTTTGTTTTGTGTGTTTGTCATTGCCGTGTATGAGTATTTAAGAAAAACATGGCATAATTTTTTGTTTACACGATTATTGTTGTTGTTTTAATATGCTACAGCAAAATGTCTATGATATACACATACTTATGCATACATACTGTTGATGGATTAGTAATTCAATTCAATTTTTAGATTCGGCAACACACCCATATGGTAAAGCAGAATTAAAGCAGAAAACGTGAAAAATGTAAACAATGTATGCCCATACATACATACATACATACATATGTACATATTTAGTGGTATTGTATGTATGTTTTGTATTTATGTATTAGTAATCTAAAGATACTTTTGGTTTGTCATAATGGGTTATCCAGTCTGGCAAGCCTATCAGCTGCTAAATACCTTTATCCTGCCTAAAGTCCTTGGTAGGAATCTCTTGGTATTTATGGCGCTTTGCTGGCTTTTTAGTATACACCGAGAAAGGCTAGATGGTTGTCTCAAAAGCTTCGTTTTGTTTAATAGACTACCATAGGATTTCTGTCTTTAAAGAGAATGTTGTTTAGAATTTTGCTTTTGTTTTGTTGTTGTTGTTGTTTAGGTGCGGTAATAAAAGCCCGATTTCTATACAATTTATATACAAAATTACAACAACAACAACAACAGCTCCAACAATAATAATTGAAATACAAGGCGAATTGAACATAACAGTTATGCGATGTAAAAACGAAAAGAAAAAAACGCCAAAATATAAAGAGCACCATCAAGTAATGAATGAGAACAGACTTGTGTGTGTGTGTGCCTGAGTGAGTTTTAAAAATCTAAGCCGTGAGTAAAGCACAGGATAGACTAGCTCTCTAATACGTATGTATGTATTGCCTCAACCATGATTATGATTGTCTTGTTGCTGAGCGAATATACATTTTGCACACGATTTGTTAAACACTCACTCTGTGTGCGAGTGTGTGTGTGTGTTTGTAAATGATTTTTCCTTGTATTTAGACAGTGTGGCAGACAAGTATAATAATTTATGAGAAATAAATAAAAAAAAAAACAAAAACAGACAGAAAATGAAACCAAAAGACAAAAAAAATTGTTTTTTTTTCTGTTTAAATATCGAATAAATTAAAGACAAGCCTTTCATATGAAATGCTGAAGCCAAATACCAAACGGTGGGAGAATTTAAACAAAAAAAAAATCCAAACTTATGACACCATTTTTCGTGTGTCTTTTTTTTTTTTGCACAATTGTTGTTGTTGTTGTTGTGTTTTGCCTTTCGAAATATATTTTGGGGAATTTTTATTTGCTTTTAAAGAGAATTTAAGGCAGGGCCACTAGAAACAAACTATTAAAAGTGGTTTTAAAAACGGCTTAAGAAAACAATGAAAAAAAAAAAAATAATTGAAATCGATTGCAATAATAGAGAGCTAAAAAGCACCTTTCCATACAGCGTTTATGCACTTCGTACTCTGCAAAAACAATTAAAATCCACAATGACCATTTGTGGAATCTGTAAGAATGACTTTTTTTTTTTTGAAATTGTAGATTTTTATGCAACTGTGGCTTTTATTGTAAAGTCAACACGTGGTTGAGTCCTTTCACCATTAATGTGAAGCTTGCTTGCAAGTGAACTTTTGATCAAAATATGTGAAATAAAGCTATGCAGGAGGCATAGGTCTAATGACAGAGGAAAAAAATTCTAAACGATTCATTCAAAGCCTAAAATCAATGGAGTACAACAGTGGAGTTCATGATCAATCGATAGTCTGATTGAAGAGAAGGTGAAAGCTTCTTAAATGGAAAAATATTCGCCTTCTGGATAAAATTACTTCGGAAATTGAAGGCAAAATATCAGGATTACAATCCAATTTCTCACACCACTCATGTTGTGTGTATTAATTGCGAAGTGATTACAATCGATTCTGTTGGACTGATTTTTTGGAAAATTTTCCAAATTTTCCCACAGACTGCTAAGAGGATGTCTCCAAAGAAATATTTTTTAAATCGTTCAAGATGTCTAAACTAGCTCGCGTTTAATAAACAAATACATCTACAGCGAATACACGAAATCAACTAGGAAATACGATTATCTTTTGCTGGATCACTGATCATGACAATAAGTATACAGATGCGCTTTCGGAGAGAGCCTGAAGTGGAAAGATTGTTTGAAAGAGTAAACTCAGCAAAAAGTTATACTCCGCGAAAGTATACTCTCAGTATACTCAGATAGAGGCAGAGACTCTTTTCAAAGTAAATTCGATTAAGTAGCCAGTGTTTTGACAAGATATTGTAGGCTTCTAAGAAAACTTGTCCTCTGTACTGGCGAGATATGAAGCGAAATATGCTAACCAGGGACACGCATTTAATTGGTACTGCATCTCGCATAAAAATGAGGTCCAAATTGTGTAATGAAATAAAAATTACATTTTAAGCTTAGGTCGTAACATAGAGAACCCTTTGTCTTGAAAAATAAAGGTGCCGGGACATTTGTTCATCAAGATCTTTTAGTTTAAATAGGAATCAAGGTCTTCAGTTTGCACATTAAAGACATGCGCTGTGAATTGAATTTACATTTAAAGAAGAAACTTTCACTTGCAATATCCTGTCCTGCCCTGTTATTAATTTCATGAGTGCTAAATGATGAATGAACTGACATTTAAATTCAACATTGAAAAGTAATTAAATGAACGAAAATGTTTTACTTTTAAAGCAGAACTTGAGAATGACAAAAGTGAAGCTTTTTTTTTTTAAGTGCCGTAGAAAACGTGTCTTTTGCCCTGCAAGCATTTGATTTTGTTTTCTTTTCGTTTTCTTTGTAAAAAACAATACTCAACAGGAGATCTTTTTTTGTTTCTCTTTTCAATTTGATTTTTGTTTTTGTTGTTGTTATGCTGTTTCATTAATTTTTATTCTCGCCATATTGCCTGTTTTTCTTTATTATATTTTGATTAATGGCAGTTATTTTGTTGTTGTTGTTGTTGTTTTTGTTATTTAGCTGTTGTTGTTGTTGTTGTTGTTATGTTTTTTGCATTTAATTTTTATTACATTTTATTTCCAACCATTAGTCACGTTTTATTTCATTATTTGAATGAATTCTCTTTTGACTGCTACTCTCTCTTCTGCTCTCTGCACTGCTCTTCTCCGCTTTTCTCTCTTTCTTCTGTGTCTCTCAAATCATATACAATTTACGGAATGTTTTTATTACAATATTATTTTGCTCTTCTCCCACCATTCTCGCTCTTTTGCAGTCTCTGTCTTTCTCTCTCTGTCTCTCTCTCGGGATTACATTGTAACTTATGCTGCACAATGGGTTCTACAGGCAATTTACCAAAGAAAAGTTTTCAAAATTCAAATTACTCATGGGTAGATGAAAGAAAAGCCAATGTATTCCAGGGTATCTTAATAATTGCAGAGAATTTTTGCTGTTCTGTTGGAAAATTGTGTCGTCATAACCACTAGCTCAGAAAACTCAAACAAAACAGTCCACAGCAGATTTCTCAAGAATCTATCGTTTGGAGTCGACTTTAAACTGTAGGTTCCGTCACTCATGCATAATATCAACACACACTATGTAAATGATGTGAGAAGCTAGATTGTTATCCTAACTGCATTTGGAAATTTTAATTTTTTTTTTTTTTTAAATCCAATTTTATTTGTATGCGAGCCATTGTAAGTTGTGAATAGAATGTGTTGTTTTTCTTGTTTCTTCTTCTTTTCAATTTTATGACACAATTTAACTGTTCATTAGACTTGTGTGCCATTAATGTTTTTATTATTGTTGTCTGTATTGAACGCCTACACGTACACATATACTATTTATATACACGCATACATAAACGCATGCCTAAAACGAAATATTTAAAATATTTTGAAAGTATATCGTATTACCAACTCCTCTCCTCCCCCCCGCCCTTTCCCTCAACCACTAATACATAAACAGTTCATTAAAATGAAACAAAATGAGATGAGAACGTGTTTATTTCTTTGTTATCTGCGAGTGCATGTTGATATTTACAAACAAAGAATTTTAGGAACCTTTTCTTTCTCTCTCTCTCTCTCTCTCTTTCTCTTCCATTACTTTGTCGTCAAAATGTTGTAAATGTGTTAGTATTTACATAGAATTGTATTGCAATAAATAAACACATATTTGCTGCAGTAATTTGTAACCTCAAATGTTTATGTATTTAAACGCGTAAATATATTTCTATTCTCTCTCCTACACTGTCGCTGTGATTGTGTTTGTCCATGCTCTTGCTGTGTTATTTTGTTGTACGTTTTATGCAATTAAATATTGTTTTTGAATTTAGCAAGAATTACTGTGTAATTGTAGTGGTTTTCTATTATTAAATAGCTGCACTAGCTATTTACACTGATAACTCATTAAACGGGGGAGAAATATTTTTTAGTATGGAAACTGAATATTTTCAAAAGGATTTTAATCCATAAGATATAAAGTATTCATGAGTGAAGATGATTAAGACTGTACGTGATAACTTCAACTAACATGAGATCATTAGTTAAAATAAAAACAAGGTTCACGCATAAGGTTCAGGCATTAATTTAATTGTGTAGTCTTGTTAAAATTTTATGCAAAATGCTTCTAAGCATTGCAGCACAATTTTTTTCTTGGCATTAGATGCTACTTAGTTATGAATATACGAAATCGGATCAGTAAATCCACGTCGTCGTAGTCTAGTAGGCAGTGTGGTGGCTTATTAGACGAAAGGCCAGGGTTCGAATCCCCGGTCAGACATCAAAAAACAAAATATGAAAAAATATTTCTTCGGCGACTTCCTCTCAGCAGATTTCTGGCAAAAACTCTGAGAGTAAATAAAATTGCCATGAAAAGTTTCTCAAAAAAAAAATCTGTCGTTCGGAGTCGACTTTAAACTGTAGGTCCCGCCACTCATGTATAAAATTAACACACACAACATAAGTGGTGTGAGAAGGTAGGCCGTAATCCTGACTAAAGGGTTGTAATGGCCAATTAAGTAAGTAAGTAAGTAAATCCACGCACTACTTGAACAAAAAATATTATTTTTCAACAGATAAACCTTCTTAAATGTATATTTTTATCGTTCCCAAGTAAAAGAGTTGCCAAGATCATGTAATTCGGTACACGTGTGAGAGATAATTTCCTTGTCGAAGACAGAAATCCTTACGCTGAGCCAGTTCTTTAGGTTTAGAGACAAAGCCTGCATTCTAGAGGCTGAATTCAGAGAAAAGGCTGTCTGATGGAAGAATTTATGGCCTAATTCAAGCATTTTTTTCACGACAAACTGCACATATGTGCACCTTTGCATTGCCATAGTGTGAAGGAAATTTTTTCTTCTATTGGCATAACATAACGCCATTGATTGTTTTACCATAGTTTTGAAGGAGAGGGTCAAGTGTTGTTTTAAGTGATGAGCATTGAAAGAAAAAAATGTGAAAAAAATTTCTTTTTTCACGATTCCAGTTCCAATTTAAGAATTGCGTTTGATAAACAAGGCTTAGGTGTAAATTATTTTTCTTTTGATTTCAGTTTAGTTGAAATGCTAAATATTGCAAACGTTCGTAATTTATCTATTTAAACAAGCAGCTTAACAAACCAGCTAAAATAATACAAAAAAAAAAACAAAAAAAAAAATTAAACAAGCTGCTGCCGCTGCTTTTGCTGCCATGACTCATTTGGGGGAATTTGCCAAGTGCAAACAAACAAACAAATACACAAGCAAACAAACAAAGAAAGAAAGACATACAGACAGACAGAAATAAAAGCTGCCAAGCCATTCAAATGGTGTTTAACAAGTTAAAGTAATAACAACAATAACAACAATATTGCCAGCGCAACATTCAATAACACCGTTGCCTCCCGCGCGCGTATCATTTGTGAGTGACACCGATACCATCATCACTAGCAACACTACCACTTTTGGGAACCAGAACGAGAACCAGCCACCAGCAATTGACATTCCAAAGCGAAACTGGTTTCATTCGAAGAACTTGAAAAATATTTATAACGTTACGTACGTTTGCGCTTATTTTTCTCAATAATTTTTTTTATTGAAAAAATAATAAAAAAAACAACAACAAAAGAGAAACAAAAATATTCCACACACACATACACACGCAAACACACAGTAAATTGTGCCTTTTTATGGCTGTTGAGTTGTATTACTGAAGGGTTTTTTTGTTTTGCTTTTGCTTTTGAAACAAAAACACGAAAAAATAATAATAAATTGCACTCAACTCAACGCAACTCCTTTTAAATGTCCTTGACTTGGGTTCTAGTATTACTTTCAGCAAAAAAAAAAAAAAAAAAAAAAAAAAAAAAAAAAAAATTGTTTTACTGGGTAGATGTGTAGCAAAAGGCCCTTGTAAAAGGGGAAATATTGATTTCGAATTAAATTTGTGTTGTTTTGTCATATTTTTTCTTGGGTAAATTACTTCGCATTCTCGTTGTAATTTACTAGAGAAATATGTGGGTTTTTATACAATATTTGTACAGTGTGTTATAAAAGTTAAGGGTATGAAAAATTAATAGCAGTTTCTTCAATAAGGGAAAGAAAGAGAGAGAGAGAGAGAGAGAACAAGAGCGCCAACAGAGTTACATTACAACCTGTTAGTCAGGACTACAACCTAGTTTCTTACAGCACCCATGTTGTGCGTGTAAATTTTATCCATGAGTAGCGGGACCTACAGTTTAGAACTTGATTCCGAAGAAGAGATTTTTGAGAATCTTTTCATGGCAATTTCTAATTTAACGCATAAAGTTTTTACCAGAAGACTGCTAATTTTCAGATCTAAACTGGGTGATCCCTTGATCATGGCTCGCGGCAATTTTGTCTCAATCCTATTTGATTTGCTGGACACTTCAATTTCTTGGTAATTGCATAGTCAATGAATTTGATAGAGAAGGTTCACTTCTATCGGACAGCAGTCCACACATATTTGGCTCTTAGTCTGTATAGCTACTAACAGATCCTGGACTGAAAAGGATTCATGCTTTATTGCCAGACTTACTTGACCTAACTTGTATAGAAAGTGTTGAGAAACTTTTCATGACAACGCACCGAGTTTTACCTAGAAGACTGCTGAGAGGAAGAGGCGTTAGAAATATTTGGTTCTGTTTGAAATGCCTCAGCCGGGTGTTAAAGCATAAGCTCTCGTCCAAGAAACCAACACACTACCTACTAGACTACGGCGACTTACTCTTTATAGGGAATAACATTAAACAATAAAGAATCATAGGAAAGCTAAGTAGTATCACCTCTTGAGCATACAACACATTTCCAAAAAGTCTGTTGTATATAGACAACAAAAGATGGCAACCCTATTATTCTAGAATCTGACACAATTAACTAAATTTTACTTGCTTACATGGAAAAACTTAATTAAAGAAACTGAAAAAAAGAGAAGATGCTTTGTCAGTACATTTCTTCAAGGAGTGACAAATATTGGCAAAAAAAAAAAACATTGAAGAAATAATTGAATTTAAAAATTAATTTTTGCATACGTAATCTGTATATCCTAAACGGATATCGAATTAAACATAAAATTTCCCTTCCTTTATTCATCTTCCATTGTGCAAAAGGATAATAAAATTAATTGCGAGTGAATGACAATTCAAATAAATTTCCATTTGTTACCATTGCCAATGGCCCTTTAACTCATTCATTTGATATTTGATTTCCTGTCAAAAGTTGAAATATTTTTCTAGAAAATTAAAGTTTTCTGCACGAATTTTTTTTTCTTTGTTTTTCATATTTTGTCGTATAAAAAAGTTTCAATTGCAGATCAAATGAACAGCCACAAGAACTGTCAATTGCCATTTCCATTTTGTAGTTTTTTTTTTTCGGTTTTTTTTTTTAGAAAACTTTTGTTAAAATTGTAAAATTCGTAGAATTTCTTTTTTTTTTAAGGAAGGAATAACAAAAGAAATGAAAAAAAAATCAAAAAAAATTATTTGCACACAATAGTAGTCGATGGAAATCACTTTCGTAGAGTTCGACATCAACTTTCACCTCTCTTTAGTAATGAAATACAAAAGAAAAGAAAAAAAATTTTTTTTTGTTGCTGTCTGTCTGTATTTGTTGCATGGTTAAATGCCTCTTGACACACAAGATTACATACAAAGAACTTAATTTTGTGTAACGCATCCGTCTCTCTGTTGATCTCAAATAACAGCATCAATTACTTACTTGCCTGCCTGTCTCTTAGCAAAAAAAAAAAAAACGGAAAAACGTAATGAA
>QOCX01000120.1:153818-245225 GCA_005959815.1 Sarcophaga bullata
ATAACATTTGTATGTACGAGGAGAGGCATCATGTTAAATGTTTAGAGAACATTGAAATGCCATCGTATGTCATCAATTTTTCAAAATCTTTATCATCTCAACATTACATTCAGAAAAAAACCTTTTTTTTATTTAATCCTGTTACATGCAAATAATATCCTTAACTTCCCTTTACATTCACTCTCTGCATCTCTTCTTCTCTTCCTTTTCTTCCTTATACTCACATACTGCATGAGAAAATGAGAAAACTTTTACCGGCTCTAGCATTTTAAACTTTTTTTTCTCGAAAAAATTTCTTTTCATTCTTCATCAGCAAAAAAAAAAAAATTCCAAAACAGAAATCTCCATACAAATGGCAACAGAAGTCTTGCTCAGGGGAAGTACCAGGGGGTTGGGGGCGAAGGTAGTGTGTTGTTTAAAAATAAATATTGATTGAATTGTTTTAAAAATAAGAAAAAAAAATAAAAAATAATTGAAAAACTAAACGACAAGAGCATACAGAGAGAGAGAGAGAGAGAGAGAGAAAAAGTGCATAGAGCAAAAAAAAAAAATAGAGGAAGTCCGACATGTAATAAAGAAAACATGTCATATTGAGGCCATCCGTTTGTCAAACAAATATTGTTACATAAACATCAACAGCAACAACAACAATAGCAACAACAGCAGAACTAAAAAAAAAAACAAAAAATAAAATCAACATTTCGATAATATTTCATAACCTCCTCCTCCAAATGTAGTACAGGGTCTAAATAACATTTAGAATAACAAACAAACGAACAAACAAATACACCATTTCCCCTTGAGAAATGTAAATGTTTACCTTAAATTTGTTAATTAAGAAATCTCATTTCAATACCTTGTGATATTTGATAAATTGCAGTCAAATTTTAATTGAAAATTAAAACAAATTCTCTGCAAATTGTAGTTTCAAATAACTTTTAAAAATTATTTTCGTTGTTATCGCTTAGAAAAATGAGACTGTAGGCTCATGCTAAAACCGAGAGTATGCTTGGTCTGAACACGCATATCGTCTAAATGATGAAATACTTGAATTTGCTTTTAATTTCGCTTTTAAAGCGAATATATCGAAGAGATCCCTTTATGATAATGGTTTACAGTTCCCTAAAAATGTCATTCAAGTTTTAGTTGGTGGATCCAGAACACGCAACAAAGTCGAATGTAGTTATTATTCTAGGACAGCCCAATCTTAGATTATTGTAGTACCTTTCAGGCTGAAATAGTGGCTTCAATGCCAGACTATCAAGCGAAAACAAAACGAGTATTTACCGACTGTAAACCGGCCATTAGATCTCTAGAGTGTGTACACCATATTCAAGATTGTCGAAGTATGCCGGTTGTCCTTGAAGGAGATAGCAAAACATTCTTCATCTGGATTCCTGGACACGAGGACATCGAAAGTAACAGCAAGGCTAACGCACTGGCTAAAGCTGTCACCATGGAAAATTCAAATGCATTCCTCTATGGAGAGACAAACAAATGGAACAACTTCATGTATTGGCAAAGGTATGGCAAAGTGTGGGATAACGAATCCACTTGTAGGGACACCAAATAGGTTTGGTCTCACATGGATATAAGCAAAATAGAATTTGCTTATAAAACTTTCAAGGTTCCGTCTAGGGAACCTCATAGCCACTATAACTAGACACTAACGCTAGGAGAATGGGAATTTCTTATAACAACTTCTACAGAAGCTGCAACGACGAGAAAGAAGAGGAGACCACAGAATATCTTTCCTGTCTTTGTTGGCGCTTGAGGACCTAAGAAGAAGAATTCTGGGGCATACAAAATTTCTTGACAGAACGTGTCTAGCTCTCTCTCTCTCTCTCTCTCTCTCTTGAGGGCTGAAAGATGCCAAGCAAGAGGTGTAATTATGCGAATTCTCTGACCTTATAGGACCCAAGTAAGCTGTGTGATGCGGCTCCCAGTTAAAGCTAACCTTACCTAACTTATCGCTTAGAGGTGATAGAGTACTGCTACTATATTTATTCCAGTAGCCTAGGGTGTTCTATACCATGAACCTGTGCAAAGAAGAAAATTTACTTTGGGATTATTGCATAATTTTTTTTGCAAAGCTTTTTAAGTCGCTTGGAAACAGTGTAGTGTTTAAGTAGTTGACTAGAATGTCATGTATTTATTACATGAGTTGTCTCTTCTAAATGTAAACCGTAAAAATGCATTCAGAAAATGAATAAATTTTTTACAAAAAGGAAAAAAAAATCAACAACAACAACAAAAAAAACTGTCTATCTGACTGACTGACAGTGCAAGCACACTTACTGATTGCATATGAAAGTATGTGTTGTTGTTGTTATTGTTGATATTGCTGCTGGTGTTTGTAAAAGTGTAGCTTTATGACATTTGCATTTTAAACGCATGGACAAATACTCCCCCTCTCCCCCAAAATAAACGACATATGAATAGTACCATCACTACTAATGCAGTTATAACGAAGGGAAAGAATGCCAAGCTAAATAAATTGCAAAAAATAAAAAAATATGCGGCAAATGTTAGCAAGTGTTCTCGTATTCAGTTTCTGTTTTTAAATTGGAAACTTAGGCAATCGTTCGTGTATATATTTTTAACATTCCCTTGAGGGTTACTTTCCCCCCTTTGGGTGAATCATTTAAGCTTTAGTAATTTCTCATGCACATACATACGCATTTCTATGGAATTTGACATTTAATCGTTTGAAATACTTGTCAAATGTGTCAAATTGCCGTTTATGTGACATTTTGCAGCAGCAACAGCAACAGCAGCAGCATTAGCACTAGCACTAGCACTAGCTAAATAGCTGCCAATACACGTTTGATTTTTTCCAACTTGTTTTAAGTGGTTTTTACGGGTTTTCTTCTTCTTCTCCTTATTGTTTCATATATTTGATGGCAAAGAAAGTTTTTCAATTGATTTTTGTCAACAATTTTTTGCCAATGAATGAAAAATTTTCTTCAATCATTGAAATTAATACGCACGCATATGTACGCATAGTTTGTGTAAATTTTGAATAGAAAATTTGTAAAATTCCAAAAAAAGAAAATATCAACGGCTAAGATGCTGTCATCAACGGTTAAATTGCTCTGCTTGACTCAATATAATCCGTACGTTAAGTGATGTGGCGAATTAAATTCCGCACCAGCCTCTGTGCCTTCTATGCCGCCCGGAATGTATCCAATTTTCCTGAGGCAATCGAAACAGCTACTTATGTCCTGTAACATATCGAGGATTAACAGCTTCGTACCATAGCCTAGTAATTTGGGTTTATTGGTACATAATTTAAGGTAATTAAAGGGAGCTTCTGGTCTATAAGGCAAAAAGTCCGCATCAATGAGCTTCTATTGGCTTTCTTTGCCAGATAAGTATCTCCAATAGATGTAAACAAGCTGGCGAGCGGCTAACTTCATAGCTGTCTGAGCTTAGAATACTAAAGTAACATTACTGTGATAACATTAGAAGCGTTATTGCTCTTGGTTCGCGTTTCACTTTGTAGCAGCCATAATTGCCTGTGTCATCAATTTTGGTTTGTGTCTAGGATGTTTAAATTAATTATTTATCTTCACACACTCATTAGTTGTACCAAAACTTTTTCTCGAGTGTAACTGATAAAAAATCCATGGTTTTGTAATTTGTGAAGCAAAAAAGAAGAAGAAGAAAAAAATTGATTTTTTTTTGTTTTGCCACTCATTTCTCATTGATGCCCCATTGATTGGTTTCATTTATTTGATGGCCTGTTTAATTTTCATTTTTATTTTTTGTTGCTGTTGCTGTTGTTGTTGCTGTCGTTGCTTTTACTGCTGTTGTTTACGTATTTGAATTCCAATTCCTCTGCGAAATCAGCCATGAGGCATAGCAAATCCTCTAATGATTTCAACAATACTCGTACCATCACATCATATTCCAACCATTGAAAACGACAAAATCATTTCGATTCCCTCGATTATTTCTTTCTTTTTTTTTCCATTTTGAATTCGCGTTCATTTCAACTCTCAAATCAAGGTCAACAGATTTTTGTAATTCAAATTAAAATGTGGCAATAGCAGCAGCGCCAAAAAAAAAAAGTCATTAAACTGGCAACAAAACAACATGAAAAACAAAAAACAAAAACAAAAACAAAACAAAGAAAATAACAAAATATCGCAGATAAAAGAAGGAAAAAAAAACGAAAGAAAAAATATTGTTTTTTTCAAAAAATAATAACAATAAAGAGAGAATACAATCAATCCATCTGTTGTATTTATTGTTGTTGAATTCATGTCAATTGTAAATGATTAAAAGGAGAAGAAGAAAAAAATTCAAATAAAAAAAAAATAAAAATAAAAACATAAGACTGACAGGGACAATGTTGAAGGAAAAAAGAGGGAGGGGGGTGGCAGTGCAGCTAACAAAGAAAAAAGTTCAAAAACATTTGAATAATAGTCAACACAAAATACTTAATAAAAAAACACATCTTTTTTTTATATTAATTTACGAGGGCGGTTTTAAAATTAGTAGAGAACATATTGCTATCACATATTCTCTTTAGAATTCAATACATTTTGTCCGGTGTCCATCAAACACAGACTCTGCCTAATAATTGATGAAGAATCCTTCAAGTTTATTAGCAGAACTGCATTGACCTTTTAGTCAGGAGTACAACCTATTTTGTACAACAACCATTAAGCAGGTATGAAAGGATTTTCAATCTCAACTTTGGTATACTGCTTTGATTTCAGTGTATTAAATATTGTTTCGTTATCAAAGAAGCAATCATATTGGATACCAATAATGCCTAATCCGTAATGTATGAACTACCATATCCTGACGACTATCTAGTGCTAGAGAATATGAAAAACTGTGATATGGGAACTGGCCAGGAAAAGACCTATTTTGTTTATATTCTTGAATTAACAAACAATTTTACTAACTACATATCTATTCTTCTTCTTAATTGTTAATTACAACACTTTAGTCAGGATTACAACCTACCTTCTCTCACCTGCCATGTTGTATGCGTTAATTTTATCCATAAGTGTTAGAACCTACAGTTTCAATTCGTCTCCGAAAGACTGATTTTTGGAAAACCTTTTGGAATATATTACAGCTAACCGATCTTGTGTACACTTTCAACGAATTGCAGAAACTGAGCATGCCAGAGGAAAACTGCTGTTTGAAATTCTATTGTGAAATCTCCTATTAAGACTAGGTTCTAATCAATTTCATTTATGAGTCTCTGGGGAGCGTCACATAAGATATAGGACTAACCAGAGCGAACAATGTGCCAGGATGATAGTGCATTTAGACGCATTGCAACAAATGCTGCATTCGTCTGGTCAGCAACATGGAATAACAGAATCTAAGGCATCACTCATGCGATTCACCTTCAAAAATTTTGTGTGACCACCCTCGCATTTGTATTCTCGCCTTTTGCACTTTGTTTTGCAAAACAATAATAATTTAATCAAAATCGTATAAAAAAAAAGAACTACTTCGTCCTTTGTGTCGTTCCTTGTCGTCTCTTGGTCACACAGATTTCTTTGTCTGTCTGTCTCTTTCTCATTATTTAAAATAAGATTATCAGGGGATTTATGGTGAAAGAAAATTTGTCAATGAACTTTACGATAAAAAAAATTACCAAAAAAAAAAAGTCGAAAAAATGAAAAAAAAAAATTGTTCTGAAAACTTGAAGTTAATTTTCGAAAAAAAGAAAAAAATTTTTTTTCAAAAGCAAAAAAAAAATACAATCCAAGACGAAGTAAAGAAACTAAACAACAACAACAACAACAACAAAAGCAAAGAAAGTAACAAACAAAAAAAGTTATAAATTAAGAAAAGTTTCTAAAAAAGTCATCATCAGTACATGGGGACAAAGTCAGATGAAAAGAAAATAAGACGATGAAAAAGAAGAAGAGGAAGATGAAAAATTGAAGAAACTTAATAAAGATCAAGAATTACCCATAAAAAGTAAAGAAAAAAATACTTTTTTTTTGTAGAAAATGAAAGTGAGAACACTGTTGGGACCGTTAAGAAAGAAGAAAGTAACATTGGGCAACAAAAGTTATGGAACAAAACTCCCTTGAATAATAGTTAATCTTTTTTTTTTTGTGACAGGTTGTAGTCGCCATAGTTTAGTAGATAGTGTGTTGGCTTATTAAACGAGAGCCCATGGTTCAGAATCCGGTCCTGAATTGGCATTGCATTTTGGATGAGAGGAGTGTTGGTCTCAAAAACTTTTGCAAGAGCTTTAGGCACAAATAACAGAAGGAAACTGTTTTTCACCTCTTGCTTTCTGATTTATGTGCTGGAGAAGAAAATACTACGCCTTAATGTAGATAATCTTACTGATCCTTTAGGGAATCAGAATCTCCGGGTAGTTCTTGTGTTAGAGGAAATAAGAAATGTGATATGGCTACAGGCCTGAAGAGGATGAATTCTGTGTATATTCTTGAGTTAAGAGACAATTTTACTTAACTACACATCTATTCTTCTTCCCAATTGTACGTTGCAACCCCTTAGTCAGGATTACACAACATGGATTGCTTGAGAAAATGAAGATAGGGTTGTAATCCTGACTAAATGTTTAGATTGCAAAAAGTAGCAAGATTTAGGAAACGAAATGAAAAGTTTCATTTTCAAATGTTTTTATTACAATGTTTATAAACAATGTTGCTAAACATGTTTATAGTATATGAAACTGAAAGATTTAGAAAGAGGTCAGAAATAATTTACATTTTGAAATGTTTCTTTACAATGTTTATAAACAATGTTGCCAAACATGTTTATATTGTATTTCAAAAAAAAAAAAAACGAATTTAAAAACTATTTCTGGATATGCGTAAATTTTTATTGCAGCAACATATGACAATGTATCTTGTGTAGAGTTTTTGTCTATTTTTAAATGTTTTACAAAAATTTTAAAAATTCTTATGAAATATTTGTAGAGATACTCACTTAAAATCATTTCCAATTCAATTTAAATTCATTACCAATTCTAACTGTCATATGCATTACTTAGTTCAATGGAAATTGCTTACCTAAAATGAAAAAAAGAAAAAGAAAAATTTCAAATAATTTTAGTTGTTTTCCAATGAAATATTTTAAATTAGGCAAGTCAACATACACAATATCGACTTCATTAAATTATTACCCTCCTAATGGCAAATAATTTCGTGAATTATTTTTGAAAATAAAATTTTTATTAAATACACAACAACAATAATAAATCACAAAATATATTATAATTCAAAAACAATAACAACAAATTATGCAATAATAAATTCAAATTCAAAAACAATATGAACAATTTCACAAAAAAACCGAAACAAAAAAACACAAAAGGAGCATTTTTCCCGATTTGAAAGAAAGATTTTAAATGAAACATTCATTAAATATTTATTCATGAATTCATTGGTTGTGTAAAATACAAAAGTTTTGGTAGATTTCCTTGAATTTAAAATCATTACTAGACTGCATTATAAAACGGTCGGTTACAGTTTTAAATGTTCTGTAAGCCATTGTATATCCCCACAAAAAAGTTCTCGAGTGTATTATAATTTTCGGTATTAAATCATCACACACTAAAAATTGTTTAAAAATGTTTGTTGCGAAAAAAATTTCCTAGAAATTAATGCAAAATTATTTCACAATTTTTAGCTGAAAACTATTCATTCTGTTATTATTTATGGCCAAAATGGCAACAATTTATGGCCTAAAATATTATGATGATGTTCTTTCATTAAAGTGAAAAATGCATTTCATTTTATTGAATTTTATTAATTTATTTAAATATTTCAGGTCATTGATGATACGATCAAAACCAAAAACGTCCATTGAAAATTAAAACAAAAACTTCAGAAATTTTCAATTTTTTTTTTTTTTTTTTGGCATCAATTGCATGAAATGTTGCCACCATTGTTGCAGTATTTGTTTTGAAATAATTTTTAAATTTTTTTCTTCATCTTATTAGTTGTTTTAATTTGAAAATTAGAAGCATAGAAGCGGAATTTTATTCTGATTAAAGCTGGTGTTATAAATATTCATAAATATTCATGAATAAATTATGAAATTAATATCAAACTGTAGTGGATTACAGTCAGCTTTTAAAGGTGGCGCAAAGGGTAAGTCAGAAATTTGAAAATAATTCATCTAAACAATGTATTTTGAAATGTATATAAGTAATGTTTATCAACAAAGTTTATAAACAATTTTTATTATCGTTTATAACAAAGTTTTTTTTTGTCATAAAAATTTGTATCAGGAATATAATAATGTTTATAAGGGTATATAAACAATGTTTATAAGTGTATATAAACAATGTTTATAAATAACATTCATTAACAATATTTTACAAACAGTGGTTATTATTTTATATTATAAATATATATGAACTGAAATCAATCCCGCTATTTGCAGAACTTCTATAGGTAACGCAACTTGATTCGTCTTAAGCAAGCATTTACGCGAAAAAACAATCGGAATATATGTGAAAGACCAATGAATCATTGGGCATAGTTGATGCGGTTTACTATTTTCACACTAGTTACTGACCTGCCAATAATATAACCATGATACCCGAAGGAGTCAATGCCTTGTCATGTGTTTATGATGGGTATACACTACTGAGGCAATCACACTACTATTGGGCCCCCAAAGATTTCTAGTTGATTTATGTTAGTCACTATGGTCTATAGTATATCAATTTGTCACAATAAACTTCCATAATTTCTGCAATTTCAAACTACGCAATCAATATAATAATTATTATACAAATTCATAAACATTGTTTGTGGAATATGTTTGACAACAATGTTGCTTAGAAAATCTTATTTCTAAATATAATGGTTTACACACTTAATGGGCTTAAAAGGATGCAGTATTAGATTTCCAATATTTTCTTTTTAAGCCCCATTGCAACATTGCTTTAACAAAAAGCTCTTGGCAACATTGTTGCTACACAAAAAATATGAATTTTAGTTGTTTTTTCTTTTACAAGACAATAAAAATCCTACATTTAAGGACAAAAGGAGTTAAAACGAAGTACAATGAGGAGTTATAGAAACCATAAATAAATTCATTGTATATGAACTGAAACACTAAACGATCCCTTATGAATATAATAAAAACCTAACTTAAATAAAACATTTAATGCAGTATTAAAATACATGAAGAAAAGAGCAACATTAAAACATAAAAATTGTGGGGCCTTTTCCAAACAAAAAAAAAAAGTTAGAATTATAAGTGAATGCCAAAAATATCCTTTCCGGGAGGGGCTAGAGCAGCAAACAATACATCTGCAGCCAAACCACATAAAAAAAAGAGTAAGAAATTGTTTCGTTTGTTAAGCAAAAGTAGAAATGTTTAGAGGCGGGTTAAATAGGGGAGATGAAGAACAAGAATAAAATCCATATGTTGCCAAATAAAAAACCATTAAAATTAAGCCATAAAATAAGCAACAAACAAAAGAAAATTAAAAATTTTTTTTTTTTTTTTTTTGCTTTTTATGATACAAAATCTTTACTGTAGAGTAGACTACAATGCGCTGTTTAAACGGTTTTCCATTGCCATTAGCAAACTTGTCTTCCACTGATGTTTTGGGAAATTTTGAGGCTTTTCTGTTTATGAAAATTAACTTAAGAAACTGATTAAATTTCATCATAAAAATGAAAAACCTAATGAGTAATGAAAACAAAATTATTAATTTTGAAAATAAAAAAATAAAAAAATTTGTTGCCAGTTTAGCCTATTAACATAGGCAATTAAAAACTGTGTACGAATGCTAGCAATTTGGGTTTGAATTTTTTAATTAAAATGCCATAAAAATCTACAAAAAATTTAAATTAAAATTTATTTTATTACCCACTGTATAAATAATTTATAATATAACATATGGCTTTATGTTAGCAACATTGTTGCTAAACATTATTGATTATTTTATTTACAATTAAAATGCTAAACAATTATGCCAAGGCTTAACTAAAAACGTGAATTTTGTTATTTACAAAATGTCAACCTTGGCAACAATATTTCTTAACTGTTTATTAAGATTTCAAGAAACCAGAATTTTATTATTTTCAAAATTTTAAAAGAAAAATTGCCTTTGCATCATTATCGTAAATCATAAATTAAAGTTTTATTATTCATGTTCAAAAAATAAGATAAAAATAAAACGAAAGTATTAAGATTTTTATTGAAAAATTTATACCAGCAACATTGTTGCTAAACATGAACTTTGAAAAATTTGAAGAATATTTTCTTTAAATTTATGCCAGCATCGTTACTGGCACAAACTCTGAGCGTGGACATAAAATTGTCATGAAAAGTTTCTTAAAAATCGTTGGATAAAATCAGCTAATATAACATGGGTGGTGGGAGAAGCTAAGCTGTAATCCTAACTAAAGTACTATAATACCACCCATAACATGGGTGGTGTAAAAAGCTAGTCTGTAATCTTAACTAAAACAGTATAATGTCTGATTAATTAAGCAATTTTGAAGCAATAATAACTTGATAAAAGGAGTCTGATCGAGTTTAGCTGCTGTATTCCCATAAAATTATCGCAGGAGATGAATTTTGAAGGTATAAAACGCCGTGGGCTACCAAGCGCCCACCAGAAACGTATGACAGTTCAAGAAACGGACCAGTGCGAACTTACATCGGCAAACGCAAGATAGGGGAAAAAATTTACAAAAGTGCTGCAACGAATGCTCCCCATCATCTAGCGCTAATCTTGCAAGTGATCTTACTGTGGGGGTTGTAGATGTGATGCTTCCCCTCTAATCTAGTGCTGATCTTGCAGTGAGCACTGTGGATTCAATTCTTATCAGAGATTTCAGACTGTGAGACTGCGTTAAAAATTTGTAGATGTTGTATGACTCTGGCACATGGCAACAAATGTTTATAAACATACAAGCGTCAACAATGTTATCATAAATGTTGATATACATACATAATGCTTTGTGTGCTTAGCAACAAAAATACAGCAGTCCAGTCAGATCAGAATCAGAAATATTAAAAAAAAAAATTAAAATTTTTCTCTTGATTTTTTTTTTTTGAAATTTAAAATTCAAACCGAAATACTTTATTCGTGCCATTCTAAACAAGTTTCTTAAACAAGATTTTTTTTCATCATTTTTTCATGACTTTTTTTTTTTTGATTTGTATTTTGAGAATTTAAAGGGGACGTTGCCAATATGAGCGGTTATGGAACCTAAATAAATTAGAAAAAGATTTCTTGTTTTTTTTTCTTCTTCATGTTTTATGTAAATCACTGTTTGTATTACAATAACAACAGCAACAACAAAAAATCTGACAATTCGATAAAAGATGCGTTTTTATTACAATACTATGTTGTTAGTGCTGTTGTTATTATTGTTGTTGTTATTGTTATTGTTGTTGTGATAGTAACAACTACTGAAACTACTGTCGTACGTTGGCTTTCCACGAGCTGCTGCATCTTTATTTGTAGTTTTACGGATTTGTTGCCAATTTTTTTTCTTTAATGTTTTATTTCTATCTTCCCTCTTCTCTTTGCTCACTATGCTTTCCATTTATTTTCATATGATTGTATTGGTTGAGGTTATTTTGTTCCTACTTTATGGCATTTCAGACTCGTATGGTTTTCTTTATTTTGCTAGCAAGCCTCTGGCTGCAGTACCAACAAACACCATCACCACCATCACTGAAAAAAAAAAAATCGTAACAAGATGATATAAATGAAGAAGAAGAAGAAAAACGACACAACTTCTTCCAAAAAACAACAACAACAACAACAACAACAATAGTAACAGCAACAGCAACAGCAACAGCTATAATTGTAAATAGACAAGTTGCTTATTCAGCATAAAGGACGGGAGCCATTCAGCCAGCCAGCCATTGCTTGTAACTGTGTTCTAAAGAGTATAAAAAGATGAAGAAGAAGAGAATTTAAACATTATTGAGGTTTTGAGCAAGAGGCTGTGCAATGTGCGACCAACAAACAATGATATTGAAAATACAACAACAACAGTGGCAACATTTGCCTGCCAGTTTGCACTCCAGTTTATTTCTCTTTTTTTTCTCTTGTGTTTTTTGTTTTTGTTGTTGTTCGTTTTCCTTCATTTCGTCGTTTTTATTTCTTTTGATTTCAATTTTCCATTTGTAGGTTGTTGAACTGATTTTTTCTCTTTGTTATTGTTGTTTGTTTGTTTGCCTGTTACTGCTATTGTTGTTATTGGGATATTTGTTTGAATTTTTTCATTTTTTTTTTCTTACTTTTTCATCGTCGTCACATTACAACAACTACAAACATTGCTGTCGTTTGTAGTTTGTTGACGTCAACGTCAACGTCAACATCGTCGTTGTGGTCTGTTTCTTTTTCGTCGTCGTTGGCCGGGTAGCTGTTGCTGTTGTCACAAATCAATGTATTTTGTAACACACATGCATGCAAACAGAGATTATTAGGAATTGTTTCATTTCGATAAAGATAAGCAACATGTTGCTAGATAAAGGTTGTTAAATGTTGAAGCTTATACACCGTTTAACAACAATAAATTTAGATTCGTTATCACAATTATGCTGCAAAAAGTTGGGAGTGTGACAACAGATCCAGGTCTTACTTACATATTAATAATATGTTGCAGCAACATGTTGCTAGGTTAAATATTAAATATGTTGAGTTTTTCTATCTTTAGTCATAACGATGATATGAGTTTTAAGAACGAAAGATCAAGGGGGCCAGATCACATCACCTGTGATGATTTTCAACGTTTTTTATTTAAATAAAATTTGCTTTTTTTCTATTGTAATTTAACCAAATGTTTATAAACATGTTGCTAACAATGAATTTTCCCCAGAGTATTCTTGTATAAATATTTCATTAAACAAGAAAACGAGAAAAATTATGGCCTTTAAATATGTTGCAGCAACAATGTTGCTGTAGAATATAATGAATGTAAAATTTAAAATGTCTGCCTTTATAGCATCATCGATAACGAATTCTTTTCATCTTCAAATGCCGCATCATAAGCAGTTGGTCGTTTTGTAAGAATCTTTGTTTTTTTTCATAATTTTTATTTTCTTCGTTGGGTTGAAAAGTCGGTATGGCGCTGCAACCTTGTCTTTTTCATTGTAGTGGTGATAGTGGTGGTGGTAGCAATACAATGTGAGCATGTTGCTGACGTTTATGTCTTTTTATATTTTCGCTTAAATTCAACTGCATTTTTCACTCTTCTTGGGGTTTTTTTTTGTTTTTGTTCGTTGCCAAACAGCCCATCAAGTTAAGTCAGCCAGCCAGCCAGCCTGTTTAACGTTACATAAAATGCCTTTACTTTAAGAGACCCCCGGTCCCTTTGATGCCTGCTACTGCTCCATCAAGCCTTTAATTTCAACTGGTTAATGGAGCTGCTGCTGCTTGCTCTATTGTGGCTGCTGCTGTTGTAATTGTTGTTGCTGTTGTTATTGTTGATTGTTGGCAACACAAAAAACCAATCGGGTTTTTTTTTCTTTTTTTTTTTTGTTGTTGCTTCTGTTGTTGCTTTGTTGAGTCTTTTATTTGGTTTTGGGCTTGAAAATGTTTTTCAAATAAAAACATAGGGGAAGTGGAGTGAAAAAAGAAAGAAATTCCTTTAAATCGCTAAAGAAAGATGCAAAAAAAAAACAACAACAAAAGCAATGCAAGTGCAAAATGGAAAAACCGAATATAAGGAAAACGACGAAAGAAAATAGTAAAAAGAAGGAAGAAAATAAACCCCAAAACAAGATATTAAAACGGCAGGGAAATGAGCAAAAGTTGTTTTTCCACGAATACAAAAAAAAAAAAAAAAAAAAAAAAAAGGAAACGTTAATGATGTTTTTGATGGCGATGGTAATGTTGAAGATGCTGGTGAATGGTGAATAACAATGATGATGCTGAGAATGATGATAATCATGATGTTGCCAATGCTAATGATTGTTGGAAGCAGTGTGTATGAACAAATGAAATCATTTTCAATGCAACAACTCATTTCAATGCAGTAGCGCATTCATATACGTATGCATGTCTGTATGCAAGCATTTTATAGATTGAAGGAAATAATGAAAACAACAACAAAAACAATACACTAACAACAACAACAGCAGCAATAAAAAAAAACTACAAGAAAAACCACTTGCATTCAATACCGTCACACAAAAAAAAAAATCGCTTTACAACGCAATGTTTTCTTATTGCTCATGATGAAGAACACAGTCCAAGGGATTTGTGAACAATGAGACCCGCTTAAGATTAGTTCCCGGGGAATATTTGCCACACAAAGCAATTGAATATTAAATGAAAATATTTCGCATTTTATTCTCGTAAATATTTGTAAAACAATTAAGAACTCAGCAACGAATGGGTGGGCGTGCTTCAGCAGTACTTTATTTCACTCCAGAGATTTTCATTTATTTCGTTTCGCACGATGGTTGCTAATAGATACGAATTTTATTTAAAACGATTATAAGAGAAGCAAAAATTTTTTAGCAACATGTTGCCAGCAAAATCAAGCAACATGTCTGATGATACTGCTGGCATACTCAGATTTTGGAAAAAGTTTAAAAATAGCGCGTATTGCTCCTACTCTCATAAAAGAGGAACTATTTCGTGATATACAGGTCCGACGAAGTTTTTTTCCGTATTCTGTGGTCTAGAATGTAGTATTTTGGCTTATTAGGTTGGTCGATAACTTGCATTTTTTTTTTGGTCGATTACTTGCATTTTTTAAACTTTTGTGGTTGATAGAGATATTATCTTCGTTGACTGTATTAGCTTCGATACTTATATCTCTAGTTAGAAATAAAGCGCGACCGTAAGGACGCCTGTTTTGGAACCCTTGATAGAAATTCCATTCTCCAATAGCGTATACCTGGCTAACTTCTTCCAGGACCATTTTTTTTGATCCTCTGTTAAACACTTAACATTGGCTCTTTTAAATGATTTTTTTGGTTCTTGTCTCGGCTATTTAAATTCGAAGTTTTCTTTAAACACAGCTTCAGTTGGCATTTCATTTCATTTAAGATTTTTTTTTGTTTGTTTTTGGTTAACTTATGGAATTTCCTAAAGCATGTGCATGTTTGGCGGCCTTAAATGGTGGGTGCCGTTCCACATACAGGCACAACGACAACAACAACAAGCACTTCATTTGTTCCATTTGTTTTAAAAGCGAAAATAT
The DNA here is from genome assembly GCA_005959815.1 of Sarcophaga bullata. Lineage (NCBI taxonomy): Eukaryota > Metazoa > Arthropoda > Insecta > Diptera > Sarcophagidae > Sarcophaga > Sarcophaga bullata. The sequence goes on from QOCX01000120.1 coordinate 168,974, forward strand.
TTCCTCTTTTTTTTTGTTGAAATGTTCATACGTCCCTACGTTTTTGATTTTTTTTTCAACCTTTTTCCACTAAATGAACAGGCTTTTGACTTGTATTTTTTTGCTCTTGGGTGGGGGGTCTTATGAAAAATGAAAAAAAAAGTGTGGCAGCAGCAGCAACTACTTGTACTTGTGCTGCATAGCAGCAGTAGTGGTAGTGGCAGCACAATTTAAGCATTTTTGTTAAGAATTTGCTGTTGCTGCTGTCTTTATTGTTTGTTGTTGTTGCTGTTGTTGTTGTCGTGGTTGCTGTTGGCAAATAAATTTTTTCTCCATTTTGCTGTTTTGTTTTTCGTTGTTCTCACAAAAATCATATAAATTTTGTACGCGCTTATATATGCTGCTGCTTGCTCTCTTATTGTGTCTGTGCTGCTGCTCTTTTCTTTTGTTTCTTTTATTGTTTGCCTTTATATTTTTTTTGTTGTTGTTGTGGTTAAAATATATTGGCTGTTGGCCTTTTTAATGGCAAACAAGACTCAATAAATAAATTAATAATCGTCAAAAGCATTCACAATTTTTTTTTTTTTTTTTTTTTGGTTGAAATGCGTTAAAAGTGTTGTTATTGAAGAAGCCAAAGAGGATTAATGGTCGGCTGTGGTGGCGGTATATTTCTGCTATTACCGCTACACGAAATATTTATTTTACTTGTTTAAAGTGGTGAATACATATACTCACACATATATTTTGTATGTACAAAGCAGCCGCACGAAATTAGCCTGACTTTGAAAGGTTGGCAGCAAATGAAATATTTTATGAGGGGTGGGACCAGGCAGGTTATTGAAAATAGCAATTCTTTTTTTTTATAATAAAAGCATTTAAAATTATTAAAAAATTAAGATTAAGTTGACTTGATGTGGTAGCTTAAATGCTTCACAACAAACCCTATAACCTGAGCTTGAAATTTATAAAAAAATGGGGGAACTCAGGAGCACACATAGCTTCCCATTGTGTTACTAGATGCGGCAATGCCCTACATCTTACCAACAGATCCTGATAATACATTCAGCAGGTTAGGTATTCGCATTGTAGTATGAAAGTTTACATACATACACACATTATTGGCCATTACAAGCTATATGATTATAACCTATGATTATAACTAGGATTACAACCTAGCTTCTCACACCATTTCGTGTTGTGTGTGTTACTTTTATTTATGGGGTCAATTTCGAAGACAAATGACAGGATTAGGGAAGATTTTTTCATGGAAAATATTTTTAAACTCAGAGGTCTTGTAAGAGGACTGCTAAGAGACAGTTGTCGATTGAGAGCTAAGGTTTGAGTCAAGAAACTTCTCTACTGCCAGGACACATGGCCTTTAATTTTTGCAGTAAATTGTTCCGTATCCCTTGCAAATACGACCATCATTATGTCGTAGAGAAATATATCTCCATGGGCTTTTACTATGCGAAAGAATTCCAGTTTTATTGAAAGTAGAGATTGATTTTGCAAACGGTTCCATCAGAAGCTGTAAGTGTTCACAGCCAGGGGAAGTGAATGATTGTGTTATCACAAAGGACAATACTTGTTCAAAGTGCATCTATTCAAATGGTATACAGAACTCTTTTGTCTACCCGCCAATTATGATAAGATCGTGAGTAGATTGTGCTTTCGTTTCAAGTTTGTTGGCAGCTAGTGGCTGCGTGCCATAAAGCTAGGCTCTGTTAGACTTGGTTTGGAATAACTAACGTTTTTCTCAAATTGTTTGACCACCCAAAGCTCCATTAAGGTTCTCACGAGTCATTGCTTTATTGAAAGGTAGGCATGCTAACAGATTCGAAATTCCTGGAATGATTTCAACTGCGGCTGTGGTTCTGCGAAAGAGCGAGAAACTATTGTCTATCTGTAGTGGCAGTTCAATGGGTTCATTTAACTCTCCAAAGTAATGATTCGTGCAAAATAAATATTTATTTTGAAGTCGAAATGGTTTTCTCTGGGGAAAGTTCGATTCCACGGATGGAATATGAATTTCTGCCATTACCAAGGGCCTTAACTTAGGCCTAAGTGTTGCTTTAACCTTATTTACTTTAATTTTTTATGCGATAATAGGCGCCTGGCTCGTCTATCCAATGATCATCACTTATTTAAATGAAGTCTTGCTTTTGCACAACGTTTTATTATAAAAATCCGTCTGTCATTTTCATATGTTGTGAGTGTGTGCCATCATAATCATTTTTACATAAAAATGAGGAAAAAATTACAAACACAAACATAAACGCAAGAACACAAACAAAAACAAAAGTAATCAGTCATCATAAATACATTCTGTCTGTCTGTCTGTCTGTCATTTTATAAAATATGGCCGAATATTCTATGTGAACATATTAGCATGGGTGTGTGTTTTTGTGTGTATGAGTAAAAGGGATTTTTTTTCGTCTGTTTGATGTACTCTTTCGTAATGAATTTGAACATCATATAACAGAAGATTTCACTGTCATTATCAACACATGAATACTGACTGAGTAGTGAGTAGATCACTAAAGGATTTTCTCTTTTTCGTTTTAAATTCGTTTCAAACAAAATAAAAATGAGAGCAAAAACAGAGAGAGAACAAAAAAAGAAAAGAAACCGTTATGAATTAACAGTAAAAAGAGCTGCCATTTACAATTGTCGCTGTGTAGTTGCAGCAGCTTTGAAATTGCATGCAACGAAAAACATGTTTTCTGTTATCCTAGTAACACTAACCCACCACCACCACTACCCAGATACGGTCTCAGTTTATTATTTTGCGATTTTAACTGCAATACACACACAGAGAGAGAGAGTGAGAGAGAGAGTGAGAGAGAGAGTTAGAGGGAGAGTGAGAGAGAGTGTGTGAGAGTGTGAGATAGAAAACCCAATGCTTGTGTTTTGGCTCAGTTTTGCCAAACTTTTTTTTGAATTTTTTTTTTATTATTCATCCTGCAGTGTATTATGCAGGCGTCACCAACAGATGTCGGGACTGTCGCTATATTTGATTAAGACAAAAGCGTTGCGTTTTTTTTTTCTTTTCTTAATTTTTTTTTTTTAGGTTTCGTAAAACAAAAACAAATTATGTTGGTAGAGAGTGTGTATAAAAACAAGTACAAACATTAACACGGAAAGCAATTTGTTCTGATGACATTTTGAAAATTTGATTTTCATCTTCCTCGTGATGTTTTTTTGTTTTAAAAGAGGTGTTCAGAAGAAAATAAAAAGAATTTCGAACATAAAAAAGAGATTTCAAATATTCTGAAGCTTCACAATGGGACCAGTAGAGTAAGCTTATGATTGCAGTTATGCTAGAAGAATGCAGATGTAGAGGCAATATTTTCTTGTGCTACTATTATGCGGACAATCTCACAGCTTTGGTTATTGTGGGCCCTAGAGGAACAGAAAAAAATTGTTCCTTATCTCTTGGAAGTATGACCAGCGTTATATCGTAGAAGAATATGCTGACGATACCACTGTTCAGTTGAGAAGCCAAGCCAAGGAGGCTTCACATCAGAAACTGCAAATAGCTGCAGGACTAGGGGAAGTAAATGAATGTGCTATTACAATGGCAACTGCAGTTTCATGTAGGGTGATGAATTTAAAACATAGGCACCAGCACCATAAGATAAAATCAACAAAGAAAATTTGGTTGTAATCCTGACTAAAAGGTTGTTGTTGATTAACTAAGCGTCAGCCACTCAAAGAGGCTCTAGACTCTATCCAGACGTAAAAAAATAATGGAAAAAGTTTTTCTATGATGCCTTGTTATTTAAGCATGTTTGCACTTATAAAATTTGTGATCATATATTTAATGTTTTAGCCCACTGTAAGGTACTGTTACTTTAAGAGAAAAAAATTCAAATTCAAATTCCATCGGTGCTAAGTTTCTTTAATGACAACCAAATTTTTTTTTTAAAGAATTTGTTGAAATCTTAATTGAACATGGTTTCCCCACCCCCAAAATGGAAATGATTTGAATTTAATTTTCATTACGTTTCGCATTTATTTTTCCTATCTTTTCCTGCGTGTGTGTGTGTGCGTGTGTGTGTGTATTATAATCCTTTAAGGCTTATAAGTAAACAATAACAGCAAACAGCTAAACTAAGAACAATTTATCTTTTACAAACCGAAGGAAAAAAGGAAAACAGAATGAAAACCACAAAATGCTTATCAAAAAAGAAATAAATTTTGAACAAGAAATAAACGCAGCAGCAGCAGCAAAAATAAACAATAACAACAAAAAGGGCCTTAAATAAGCAATAAATTTATTACACAAGGACAGTACAGCTTAAGTAAGCTAACTAATACATGCAAACACATACATACTCGTACATATACCAATACATTTACAAAATATAAATATTTACGAGGAAACTCACATTCTCTCACATTCTCTTCTCATAAATGCAAATAAAAATGTAAAATAAACACAAACATTTAATAAATAGTCGCACACGCACACACGCACACTAACACACACATTCGTACAATTTTTACTCTCTTTGCCATTAAAACTCTTATTTGTACAATGAACTTAAAGGACTCTTCGTTTAGTAAAATTCCTTTAGCATAACAATTTTAAGGAAAAATAAAAAAATACAATAAAAACAACACAATACAACACCTCGGTGTAAGTTAAGAAGTTATAACAACAATTACACACGCACACTTACGTTTTTTGCATGTAAACAATAATAACAATAATAAACAAACGTTATAATGATAACAACAACAACAACAACAACAACAACAACAACAGCAGCAACAACAACAAATTTTGGGTATTGTCAGAGAATTTTGTTTATTTTTAATAAGAAAATATTAAAAGAAGCTTTTGAAAATCAAAAGAAAATATGTAAACAAACCTTTCTCCGCTCTCTCCTCTCTCTCTCTCTCTCTCCCCCTACATTTTTAGCATTTCCTATGTGTTTGTTATAGAAACTGGTATTGTTGCAAAAAGGAATTTATCTCTGCTGTAAGCTGTTTTAAAGAGCGTACAATACTTATAATACTTCAATCAACAACAATAATAAACACATACAAACAGAAAAAGCATATATGAATACAGCTACTAACACATGCACATAAGTTTTTATAAAACCAAAAAACAGTATATAACACTGGCATTTGAAGTGGAGGGTCAATAACAAACAACAGCAAAAAAAAATTTTTGGTCTTCTGTTAATACACACAAGATGGAAGAAGTAACAGAGACAACTGCTGTTATCTCGATAACATATCGATTATATGTTGTGTACAGAGCCTGTATTGATGCAACTCACTGTAGAATTCCTTTGAATTCACACGGATTTCATATTTCATATTAATTTTTGAGAGATTTGATGATTTGAGAGATTCCTTGTCATGGGATGCTACTTCTTATGGTCTAAACATAGTTCCTGATGCTGCAAAACATGAATTTAAAAGTAGATCGGGTTTATATTTTAACCAGACCAGACCAGTGCTGCAAATGAAGTGTTTAAGTGAAGTGTTTAAGGCAATTCAGTTAAAGAAAACCATTGAGATTAGCATGTAAAAACGTACAGCAGTTGGCAGTTTTCATAAATTGTTAAGGCGAAAATCAAAAATTAATCCATTGATGTGCTTACAGCATCTTCAAATAGAATGGCATGTTTTTTTCAACCCATGTAAGTCTTATTAGACATGAGACCACAGTTCAAATCCCAGATCAGACATCTCCAACAAAACGAAATAAGAAAATATGGCTTCTTGCCATTAAATCGCATAATTCTACAGCGATGTTACAGTGAATCTGCAGCAACACAAGTTTAATGAACAATTAATCACACGATTAAAGTCGCCAAGGATCACGCAATTGGCTTTAATTTGCTGTTTTTAGTGGAGACAACAGTACAATCGTCATTCGCGATATACACGACAACAATGCTGCAAAAGGCATGTCAAAATTTAAACTTACGTACACACGAACTACGACAAACATTTTCTTTTAAATAATTCACTTTCAATTATCGAAATCCAATCATTAAATAAAAAAAAAAAAAAATAACACGCGTTACTTTAAAACTGGGCATTCATGTACGTTTGTGTAAGTGCTGGCATAAATTTTCTTTTGCTAAGAACTCTAGTCTATTCAAGTAACCTTTAAAAGTAAATCCTTAATAGTATACGTATGTGTGTATGTGTGTGTATTTGTAAGCCATTCATTTATCACTTATGATAATCACAAAATCTCCACACATGCATAAACTCTAAACCACCCACACACTACACTACAACACACTAGCCTACCACCAATACAGCTCAACTATTAACTTCTCTTTTTAAAATTTATTTTATTTCTGTTTTCTGTTTTCTTTTGCTAGTTTTTCTTTTTCTTATTGTGCCATTTGTTACTGGCCTTTTAAAGCGTATGTTATATGGAATATTTTTTTATGTGTGAGTATGTATCTCTGTTAGTAGTGGCCTTTTCGTTAGATAAACTTGACTGGCTCCATAATTTCTAATGAAATTTATTTTATTTACCCATTAGAGGCGGAGTAAAAAGGAATGATGATGGAAAATGAAATCGAAAAATGGAAAAATCTTAGTTTCATAAGCTAGAAAAAAAAAGTTTGTTAGCAACAAGGTAAAACAGACTTAGTCGGCTTAAGTGAAAAAACGAAAAACTAAAATGGAAAAAATTTCGTTTGAAAAAATAAGTAAATTGAGCGCTTTCTCGGCTGGAAGGTAAATTTTTTACAATCAAGAGGGTTAGGTAGGCAGGTTTTTGAAACGCAATTTTATTTTATTTTCAGAGTTTTTGCTAGAAGACTGCTGATCGAAAGCTAGTGAAGAAATATTTTTTTATTTCCCGTTTTGTTAAAGTTATATGAGCTGTGGTTTGAACTAAGCATTTAGTATCTGGTATGCCAACACACTACCAACTAGTCTACGGCGTTTCCCTTAAAATCTGTGTCGATTTCCATACCTCTTCGAGTGAACCAAAAATCTTAGCTGCCTTTGCTTATGCAAGTCCCTGTGTTTTAAACCGAATGGCTTGTAGTTGTAATGATGCTACCGAGTTGTGAGTATAAATGTAATCTAGGTTACTGATTGGTGTATTGCCCACAGTAGTCGAATGAAGAAAAACGTTTGTAGGAAAAGCATCTCACATGCAGTTTGGTTAACAGGCAGCAACAAATGCCCTTTGGATTGTTGTTTGAGTCGCGAAAACGTGTAGAATGTATGGCATTGCTTGTCAAAATCCCCGAAAAATGTGAACAATGTGAGAGAGTAAAAAATCCTCTGCCAAATTAGAACAGAAACCGCTGCATGGCCGCCCTTTATGATGCTTTTTTCAACCCTCAATATATGAGGAGAATACAGTCTAGTGTTTGAGTTGTATATCTTCTTCAAGATCATATTTCTCTGTCTTTATATCTTTTGTTTTGTTTTGTTAAATTATATTCTCTTCAATGGCTTTCCTTTTCTATAATTTCCTTTGTAACTTACATCTCTCCCAGTGGGTTAAATAAACACAACGTTTCAGTTTCATAAAGAATCTCTGGAATTTATGTTTACACTACCCCCCTCTTAATACTAGAGTCAAAGAGATCTAAAGTATGAGTATGTGTCTTCGTTTGTGTATATATGCTGTGCATGTATATGTGCGTGTGTGCGTGTGTGTGTTTGTGTGCTTAGTTACAAAACAATACTTTTTGGAATATTTCTTCTTCTCTTTTTGTTCACACTTTTAGGTTTCATTCTGTGTATTATAATATAACTGTATATTGTCTCGTTATAATAACTGTTGTTTTGTTTCGATTTTAAGGACAAAAAAAAATAAAGAAAAGAAAACAAAGAAAACTCAACCATTTTTTATCGTCTTAAGCAAGAAACGCAGAAAAAGAAAAGTAAGTCAGCCAAACTGTCAACACGTTTTAGTAATTTTTTTTTCTGTTTTTTTCTACTGACTTCTCAGTTTCGAATATTTCTTCTTCTTCTTCTTGGTTCTTTTTTTTGTTTATCCGTTCACTCAAATAACCATAATTTGTTGTCTGTAAATATTATGATAAAAGATGGCATAAAGGAGAGTATGAAAGCCAGGAGAGAATAAAATTAAAATATCCCAAATGCCAAATACAAACAAAGAAATAAAGAAAGAACGAAAGAACGAAAGAAATAAAAAAAACAAGAAAATGAAACATAAAAGATAGAACAGTAGAAGAGAGGGAGGTCAGCAAATAAGCACAGAACTACTGTCTAACATACTGGCAAGACAACTAAATGTTGTTATTGTTGTTGTATTTTGTTTATAAAAAAAAGGAGAGAGAGAGAGAGAGAGAGAGAGAGAGAGAGCGAAAGAGGCGGGAAAGAGTTACTTTAAGGATTTTATTATTTTTTTTTTTTGGAGGAGGTTTAACGCTTTCATTAAGGATTTCTTTGTTTGTATGAGTAGAACTCTGTTTCAAGGCAAGTATTTTGTGAGAAAGTTTACATTTCAAAGAGATGAAAGAAAAAGAAAAAGAAAATATGATTCCAGAGCTGAACACTGTAAAACAAAACTATATAATGCAATACATAGGTATTTATACCTATAACAGGTATTTATGCAATTAAAGGCTTTAATGATTGTGATCCTCTTAGTTCACTAAAGTTTCATTAAATTTTTTTTTGGAAACTTTAAAAAATTCGTTTTGTGCGTTTTCCTCATGTGGTCCCCTCTTTGTTTTGTGGTCTTTGAGAAAAAATAATTTTTTTCCCTTCATTTTCATATTTTTTTTCAACCTTTTTTTCTTTAATTTTTTTTTTTTATTTTTTTGCGCTCATTTGTCTTCCTTTTATTGGCTTGTTTGTGGAATACAATCAGAAAAAGACGAAGAAGAAAAAGAAAAGCAAAATTTCCATTTAAATTTGAATTTTTATTTCATTTCGAGACTATTTTCCTTGTTCCTTCAAAAAAAAAAAAAATTTCCAAATCAAGTCTCTTATAAATTATGAGCCTAATTTGCTGTTTGTGAGTGTATGTGTGTGTGTGTGTGTTTAAGAGAATATATTTAAGAATGTCCTTGCAATGAACCATAATGTAGAAAAACAAAAGAAGCTGTTAAGAGCACAATTTATGTCGTGAGTAATTTATTTAAGTTTTATTACTCGGGTACGCCTAAACATACCCCATAAACACTTGATAACCAACTGAGGAGATAAAAACAAAAACAAAATGTTTCTTTAAATTTTAATCTCTTTAAGGTTGCTTTAAAATAACGGTAAATATATTGAAAAACATTTGCGAATAATGAAAATTTTTTTTATTTTCAAGCTCAATTTAATTTCCAAATGTCAACTGCTTTGCAGTACTCTGTGCGTATGAGTGATGCTTAATATCACGACAATAATTATACGCCTCCGTTCCCTTGGAATTGTATGCTATGGCACGGGAAAATTGTTATTTAAATAACATTTAAAGCAGCTCTGATGGAATTGGATAAGATATTAGAGGCCTGCAAGCGTTGAGAACCTGTTCTACAGCGGCCTAGAAAACTGTGCTGAGGTCTAGAGCTATTGAGAATATGGTCAGAGTAATGGATTTCATCAGATTGCAACGTTAGCTGACAAATCATGTTGCTGACAACTCCCTCCATAACTGTTCCCCGGAGAGAACCAGTAAAAACAATGATTTTGGAAACTGCTTAGCAACAAAATTAATTATTAGGCCTCACACTCTTTTAAGAGTGAACTTTAAGGGAGTACTTTGTATCATACGTATGGTTCGAGGGACGCTGGTAGGACAGGAGAAGGCCTCCAATCTCCAAATCAAACATTCAGATCCCATGAGGGAAATTCGCAGGAATTATTCAAGCATTTAGCAAGCAAACAGGAAATCGTCATAGTCTTGTAGGTACTGTGTTGACTTATTAGACATTAATCTTGTGGTTCAAACCGTAGCTTAGACATCTCGTTTGAAATAAAAGATGAAAATAATATTACTTTCCTGTGAGAGTAAAGAAAATTATCAAGAAAACCTTGCCTAAAATCAGTAAAATCTGTAGGTACCGCCCCTCATGGAAGAAATCAATACACACAGCATGGGTGTTGCGAGAAGATGGGTTGTAATCCTGACTAAAGAGTTTTAATAACCAATGAAGTAAGTAACATGCATATATTGTGGTAAGGAGATTGGAAATCACCGGAATAGATACTCGGAACTCGAGAACCTTAGTTTTTCACAAAGAAATTTCGGTAGAGAATTGTCTTTACTGACACTAAACAATATCCACAGGTTATTCAGGCCAACACGTTTGGGGCTTAAGGACTGGCATCTCCCCAGGACAATTATAATCACAATAATAATGGATGACTTGGTCGGTAAGAAATTTCTTGGAGGAATATTTTTCAGTATAAAAAAAAAGTATTCGCGACATGTGATACAACCTGAAATGCTCAGTAAGGTTTGCCATGTCATCATGAATTGATGAGCAGACGAACAAGTTATGGAAAACATTGGAATTTAGTATCAAAAATCACGATGTGCGTAAGTAAGTGAGTTTATATTTCTAAAATTAACAGCAGCCACGAAGCTTGTTATTATGGAATCAAATTGTACATATAAAGAGCCGCCAGAGACACTTCAAATGCTGTCAATACACTCTTAAATATACACAGTTTGATGACATTTGTGGACAGGAGTAATCGTTGAAACATGAAACAAAGGCAAGGAAGCCACAATTCCTGAATTGTAAGACAACTTTACCTTTACAATTGATGACATGAGCAAGAACTCATATTACCTTTAAGTTTTGTATTGTGCTAAGTAAACGTTGATTGTTTTAATAATTATTTTAAGACTTAAGAGTGGATTTGCCATTAATCCGCTTCCTGGCTTTGTGTGACTGATGATATCAGGATACATTTTTTCTACTGGTACACTACACCCCCCCACAACCTTTTCGTCATTGAAACTAAAAAATTCATAAGAAAAAGGATAAGCGAACAGAATTGCTTTTTATTTCTTTTGCTTTCCTTTGCTTTGCTTTGCTTTTCTTTCATCTTTTCCACACCGTAAATTTTATGAATTTTTTGGTGGAGCAATAAAAACAGAACCTCTTTGTTATTATGCTGGTTGTTGGTGGCTATTATTTCAAGCGTTTGTCAAATAAAAAAAAAGTTTTTTTTTTTTATTCTTTTCCTTGAGTTGTTAAAACTGAAAAAATATAAAAAAATCATGTTGTTTTTTTTGTTGGTTCATTTGTTGTTTTTTGGTTTCTTGGTTGATTATCATCAGTTTATGGCCACAAGTTTTTTTGTTGCTGATGCTGGCTGCTGGTGGCTGCCATAACCATATGAAGTTTTCTTAATTATATTACGCCAGGGTATGAACGGATGGCTGGATATTGACGAAGCTTATTAAACTAATGCAGTCAGTCAGTGTTAGTGCGTCGAAATAGGGAGAGTGTGAGAAAAGTTTTCTTTTCATCTTTATTTTTTAACGATACCCACAAAAAGAATATTTTCTTATGAATTTTCATCATAAAAAGGAAGATTTTTTTTTTTTTTTTTTTTTTTTTTTTTTTTTTTTTTTTTGAATATGAAAAGGGGTGAGTACCAAAGTTTTCTTTTTGCAGCAGTTTTATTGTCATCATGATTTCTGGTCATAAATTTAAAAATCAATAAAAAAAAATAGAAAGAAAAAAATGGACACACTTTGATTATGGGCAATAAGTTTATATGGTTAGAAATTAAAATAACAAAAAAAAAAAACACAAAAACAAAAAAAAAAATTTGGAATTTTTTTTTTTATTAAAAATTGATGCCAAGTAATAAACATAAAAGGAAAACTCATTCAAAAGTCAGAGAAAATATGATCAAGAAAAAGAGTTAAATTTGAAGGAATAATAAAAAAAGAAAAAAGAAAATGAAATAAAAATCGTTTCAATAATAATTCAGAGTCGCATGAGAGCTTTTCCTTACACTGGCATCATCATTTGAAAACTTACAAAGGATTCCTAAAACGTCTAGCTAAACACTTAAACTGCTCGATTACAGACATGATTTCATTTGTCAGACTAGGGATGTGACAAAATGTTGTGTCATCTAGGTTACAAACCTTCTGAGAGCTTACAAGTCCTTTCTCATTTTAAAATTCAAATAAATTGCCTGGAATTTTCTCTTTAGTTCGAACTAAAAAAAAAATAATAATAATACTCCGAAGAAGGAAAGATTGGTCATTACAATTCTTTAGTCAGGATTACAACCCAACTTCTTCCATCACCCATAATTGTAGGCGTTAATTTTACCCATGAGTGACTGGAGACCTACACCTTAACATCGACTCTGACCAACAGATTTCTGAGGAACATTTCATGGGAATTTTATTCCTATGCCCAGAGTTATTGCCAGAAGACTGCTGAGAGGAAGTCGCCGAAAGAATTTTTTGGTATGAGCTAGGAGGGAGCCACAGCCTGTCGGTCTACAATTTCAATCTCAAATTTCAAACGACTTAGTTGAGAAACTTTTCATAGAAATTTTATTTTACTTTCGAGCTTTTGCTAACAGACTCTTAGAAAGAAAGTCGCCAAAGGAAATATTTTTGACAAATTTCCTTATGTTCGAGATGTCTGAGCTGGAGTTTGAACTACAGTTTCACGTCTAATAAGCCAACACCCTGCCTACTCGACTACAACGACTACCCTCTTAATATTGGCTAACTTGATTAACATTTTTCTGTGAGTGTTTTGTTATCTCTATCTCTATCTCTATCTCTATCTCTATCTCTATCTCTATCTCTATCTCTATCTCTATTTCTATCTCTATCTCTATCTCTATCTCTATCTCTATCTCTATCTTTCTCCCTCTCTCTCTCTCTCTCTCTCTCTTGTTTAGCTTAAACATTCAATTGACCTTGTCATTATTACGGTCAATTATGAATATTCTTCTTCTTAGGATCGATTTCTATTGGCAATTTGGAACTGGTAAATGCTTTTCTCGTTTCTTGTAAGTTCTTCGTTCAATTGCCACTTTACGAAAGACAATGAAAAAGAAAAAAAAAACTCTTTCTTTCGTTTGCCGTTTCATAAGTTTTAAGCTCCATTTGTTCAAGTTGTTTATGGGCATTTTGCAAACAAACAGTTTTCATAACAATTTCTCATTGATTTTAAATGGTTTTCATGGTTAATATTTTCTCATTGTTCTCATTTTTTGTTGTTGTTGTATTTTTTATTAATAAACTTGTCAACATCTTAAGAAGAATGCTGCTGTTGTGTATTGGATTTTTTTTTGTTGTTGTTGTTGTTGTTGTTTAATTTACGATATTATGGCCGACATTGAGATTTTTTCATTCTTTTAGACCATGACGCATCAATTTGCGTTTTCTTGTAGCCAATAAACCCGCTCACTTTCTCACTCTCTCTCTCTCTCTCTCTCTCTCTCTCTTTCGCTCTCAATTTCCCAATTCAATATTTATTTGCTTTGCTTATATTATAAGCCGGTAAATACATCCTACATCTCACTCTGCTTCTGCCACTTTATGTTACGCAGTGTTGGGGGTAAAAAAAAAAGGAAATTGCAGAAAAGGAATTTAAACTGACCGGCAAGGCCAAGTAGTCACTTAGGCACTCAGGCATATAAATTAAAAAAGAATTGTGAATTCATTTTTGTAACGAAATTTACATAAAAATGACATTGAAAATGCGCCAATCGAATGGCATCTCATTTGGCAAAGAGATGAACACAGTTTTTCTTTAGATTTTTAATTTCTATCCGCATTGGAAAATATTTTAAAATTAAATTGAAATGCTACTATAATGAGTTTAGTTTCTATTTTTTTTTTTTTTAATTTAAATGTTAATTTTTTTAAATTCAAAAGAAAATGTTTAACAGGCTTGCTTTCCTTAATAGAATTTTTTGTATCACAGATCCTAAATATTTTCTATCTTTCGTAGCAGAAAGTTCAGGAATTCGTTTAAATTTATCTATGATAACTTAATTTAAAAATATTTTTATTTACACATACATACACTATAGTACGGAATAAGAAGAAAAAAAATCGGCATCATTTGAACACATACCTGCAAAGAAAAGAGAAGAAAAATTTTTTTAATTATTTTCTTTGTTACAGGGGCTATCTTTCTTAAATTCAATTAATTATTCAATTCCTAATTCAATGGAAAATTAAATTAAAATCGGCATTTGAAATCATTAATGAAACATTTTTGTACTTCAGCCTAGTCCCATAAAATTTACAAAATTCTCCCAAGATATTAATGGAAAGGCTGGTAAAGAAATTTTGATTGAAAACGAAGATATTGTCCCTTGCGCGTGTTCGTAGTCTAGTAAGTAGGTAGTGTTGGCATAAGAGACGAGAGCCTGTAGTACAAATCCCAGCTTAGACATCTGGAATCAAATGAAATATTAAAAACAGACTTTCCTTCTGCTGTATTCTGCCAAGGCTAAAGTCTAACGGACCCCTGTTCAGGCATCTTGGACCAAAGAAATTTGAAAAAAAAAACTGGTTTCTGGCTGACGGTCACATAAATTTCCACGAAATCTATCGTTCGTTGTCGATGTTACATGGTGGATGTATGAAGTTGGGTTGTAAACCAGACTAAAGTGCTTATGGCCAATTAAGGTAAGTATGTCACTTTGTGATTGCTGTATAGCTTCATTGGAGGAGGTCCACTACCTTATCTAATCTACCCTAACCTAAGGTGTTCAGCTTGTATCTTCGCTTTGCAGATAACAACGAAGCATATATACATACATACATACATACATACCTACATAATTTGTTATTACAACCCTACAGTCACGATTATGACCCAGCTTCTCACATTACTTTATGTGGTGTGTATTAGTTTGGATACATGAGTGGCGGGGCCTACAGTTTAAGGTCGATTCCGAACGGTAGATATTTGAGAAACTTTTCAGGGAAATGTTATTTCATTCTCAGAGTTATTGCCAGAAATCCTGCTTGAAGAAAATAGCCGAAGAACAATTTTTCGTATTTCTTTTTGCTGCTTTTTGCCTAGCTTGGGGTTTGAACCCCTAAAGTCTAGTAAACCAACACACTACCTATCAGACTACGGCGACTTGAACGAAACTGAGATTTTGCCGCGGTGACGTAACTACAAGTAGCATCTCTTAAGCTGGTACATTTAATGGATGGCATCTCCTGTCTAGTTATTCAATACAGCATATGAGCCTTCTCAGCTTTCGATGAAATTCTGTTACTGAAGCCATAGCAAATGAAAGAATAAGATTTCGTTTTGCTTTGGAACTATTCCTGCCAGAAAAGAATCTACAAGCATGCAAAGCATTCATGAATTTACATTACAGCCCACTGACTATTTCTTATTTTTAAAACTGAGAAAATGACTTGGAAGAAAGAGATTTGTGTACTGCAATGAAATCATAGCACAAGCGATTCTCTTTTGATGATCGCAACAAATTTTTCGATTTCGATAAACTATAAAGGGCACATGAGCACATCATGGCCAGATTGACCGGCCTTATTTGCTGATAATATTCTCCTTGAAATTGTTCAAAGCAAAGTGTTCAAACTTAATTTTTTATTTGATAGAGAGTCAATCTTTGTTTTTTGTTTATGATTTCTTTTTTATTTGAACAACTTGTTGAACAAGTTAAGTTAACAGAAATCAAATTAAATATTTAAAACAAGAACTCTCTTCTTTACGTTCTTCTGTTCTTTTTTCTTTTTCGTTCTTTCTTTTTTAAACAAATTTATGATTTTATAAACAAAGTTTGAAATAAAAAGCAACTCTGTTTACCACCAACACCCACAGAAAAATTTACTTTTTAAAACAAACAATAAAAAGAAAACGAACGAAATGAAAATTAAATTAAAAAAAAAACCAAAAAAAAAAAATTTCTGTGAGCATTTGTTGTAAGCAAATCTGACTTCACAGGCAAAGCACCGCAATTGCTAAAGCAACAGTTTGTTAAATACTTACGGCAACAACAACAGGACAACAACAACTGCAACAACACCGAACAACACCGAACAACCATATTTCATATGGCAAACAACCTCTAAAACCGCATACAGATTAACTTCTAAATAAACACCCAAAGAGTGAATACACACACACATGCACATGCACACACATTCACATTTACACTCTCATACAGACATACATTGTCGTATTTAAGGCATTTTAAGCAAAACCACCTATACAACAGACATACGCACACAAGTAAACACTTTGTATGTGTACTGCATAGAAACTGTTACCGCCGTTTACCGTTAAAAACATAGAGCAAACATTTCTGTTCATTCATCGTTTGGTTTTTGATTCCTTCATTCATTCATTCATTCACACAGATTCATTCAATTATTCATTCATTCATTCATTCAGCCAGTCAGTCAGTCACTTGCAACAAAATTTTTTTGCCATCCATACACCCAGTTTTCTGCTACAATTTTTTAGCTTCCAACCCACTCACGTTACGTTACTATTTGCAACACAGTAGCAATTTTTTGGTTTCTTTTTTTGTTTTTTTTTGTCTACAAAGAAATGAAAACATAAACAAACGTACACACTCACACCTAGCCATAGAATCATAAACAATTTAATAAAGACGCCTGTTTTGAAATGATGAGGGGGAGGGCGGCTAGATGAATGAAAGCTTTTGAGAAAATAAACCTCTTTTCCTATTTTTTTTTCTATTTTCGGTTTATTTGTCTTGTTTTTTGCTTTGCTTCTCAAAAAAAAAAAAAAAAAAAAATCCGAAATGAAAGGAGAGTAGACTGACTGCCAGCGTTCTTTTTTTTTTTGCTAAGCGGAATTGCTGATATTTAAGCTACAAAAATTGTTGTCAATGACTTAAGGTTCCTAAAATGTTGTTTAAAATTGAATATGCAGAGCTGTAAAGGTATTAAATCTTAAAAAAACCAAAATGTTTCAATCAAAGTATGAAGAACGATACAGGAAGTAAGCGTTTACCGGGCAGAAAGCCTTGTGTTCAAGAACTATCGTTTCTCTAAACCTATGGAATCCATATATGGTAAGCCGTTTCATCATTGAAGTCTTGACGGGCTCGTCAGTCAGGAGTAATTGTTAGACAGTCAGTCAATTATTGTCCTGATTCAGTTTGTTTGACGACAATCAATTCGGACCACATAGTCTTATTGTTGTAACCGTATACTGTCTAGTAGAGGGAGGTGTCTCCAGTTAATGCCTAAGAGCCTATTAAAGGCATCATCAATATCAATTGCCTGCTATGGCGCTATTAATTCATTTTTAAAATTATTTTCAATGCCTTTCCTTTAAATGTCTGTCTGCGTTCATTAACTCTGTTAAACAAAATTGTTTATTGTTGTTTCAGCTATTACTAGGAGGGATACCCTCTTTACATCGTCGTTAACGTTGTTGTATTTGCATTACCTTTCCGTCTTATTTGCGATTTATTTACAGATTTTGTTTCATTTTTTTTCATCTTTTTTTTTTTTTTTTTTTTTGAAATTTTAAATGCCAAGTTGTTCACATGGCAGCAACAGTTTTTACTGGGAAAATATTGCCAATAAAATGGAATACAGAGACTGGAGAATGGAGTACAGAATGTAATGAAAGAAATTGCAAAAAATATTGAACAACTTTGATGATGTAGTTTGATGGCAGTTACAACAGTTATCTGCTAATATAAGCTGCTTCAACTATTACGAGGATAATACAAGGTAAACATGCACGAGCATGTCCCAAAGCATAGATTTGATAGGACAAACTGCAGCGCACTCTGTTAGTTTTGGGTCAAGTGGATCATCAGTGTAATTAGCAGGCTGAAGAACTTGCAAGGAGAAGATCTAAAACTGTCCAACGACAAGCCATTTAAATGCAGCTCGATAGCGATTCCATCTTACAGTAAATCAGAACTGATCTTTGGAAAAAGTGTAACAAGCCATTGAAAATTAAAGAAAATCTGTCTATAATTTTGTTACTGCCCTCGTAGCACAGAAAATTGCTTTGTGCTATAAATGATGCACATCATTGGTTTGATAAAGATGGTCTCTTTAAACGAATGGTTGTAAACAACTTTAACTATGTCTGTAGATATGGTTGTCTGTCTGCTTAAGCTGAGTAGTGTATCTAATGCTTGTGTTTGTTTTTAGATTATCATGCAACAACAACAACTACAGATACAGATCGTTTGTACCTTCTTAAGTAAACCTAATGCAATATTTTTTGTATTTTTTTTTTCAATTTGCAATTTGTTTTTCATAAAAGATTTCCTTGATCTAATAATAATCATAATGACGTAAATAATACAGATGCTGCAGCATGATATTACTGCTGCTGCTGCTGCAGCTGCTGCTGCTGTTGGATGTTGTAATTTGTTTCAAAATAAACTTTTTTTGGTTGCTTATTTTGTTGCCAAGTAAAGGTTGGTCAGTCAGTCAGACAGTCAGTCAGTTAGTCAGTCAGTCAATCATCATCATTATTATCCTTTGCACTGAATAAAGTCAGTGTTATAGCTGTTGTGTTGGGCCAAGTCAAAGTAGAATCAAAAAAATAAAAATCCCCATGAATGAATGCATGAATGAAGGTGAGAATAAAGAAAGAATGAAAGAAAGATTTTTGAATGCTTAATTAAAATATAAAATCAAATCAAATTCTTTTAATTTTTTTTTTCTTCTTTCTCTCTCTTTCTTTTTTATCTTCAGTCATGGACATTAGATTTCAATCAGAAAGCATGAATAAAGTAACACAGAGCCAACTGCAAATGGTTTATAAATGATTTAAAAGAAAAAAAAAAAAAAAAAGAGAAAAGAAGAAGAAAAAAAGAAGAAGATTGAAAGAAAATTTGTATCTGATAAGGTAATTATTGTTAAAGAGATTTGAATATGGATTTGCCGTACGTTTGATTGATTTGAATAACTAATGACGGACTGATGATGACTTATGATAAAATTATTATCGAAAATTAAAGATAAATCGATTAATTATGGGAAACAAATAAAAATCAATATTGTGAGCTTATTAAACTGATTTTGGTTGTGGTTGCCTTTAAATTTTTTATAAAGGCAACCAATTACTGTAACCATCAATTGCCGTCAGTTAATTAATGCTGGCTTATGAAATAATCGCCTTAATTAACCAGTGATGGGAAAGGGAAATCCATTTAAACTTTTAATTTACTTAGCAAATGTATTCAGTTTCTTTACTTTTATACGAGAGTGGTTACAAAATGAAACGTCATGAACGTCATGAACGTACATAATTGGCCATTGAAATCCTTCAAACGGGATTACAGCCTAGCTTTTCACACAACTTCATCTATCTCTCGGAGTCGCCGTTAAACTGTAGGTTCAGCCACTTATGGATAGAAAATTAACTCACCCAACAAGGTTGCTGTAAGAAGCTATCAGGTTGTAAAGCATTATAATGATCGAAATTAAATGCTCAAGCTTAAGCAAGAAAGTTATTTGAAAACACTTTCAAAATTTCATTTTCAACACGAAATAATTTGAAGAACTTTTCTTGCGTTTTGCGCCATGAAATAATCGTTCAAATCGATAAACTTTTGGTAGCTACAAATGAAATTAATTTTAATTAAAAGTACTCCGTATTAGTAGAAGAATTTGCAACAACAACAAAAAAAAAAAAATAATAAAAAAAAAAACAAAAAAAATCATTGATTTCCTTGCCAATTTTCAATTGAATAGAATGGCAACTTGATGTCATACCCGTTGGAACGTGCGATGGTAAATTATTATTTGCAGAAAAGAAAGAAAATGAAAGGAACGCCAAGGAAAATATTCAATTGCTGATGCTGCTGCTGCTGCTGCTGCTGCTGCTCTAATTAATTAGTAACACGACAATATGGATGTGGATCATAAGGATACGCACACACGCACTCACGCACTCATGCACACATGCACACATACATACAATTTGTTTTGATTAGATGGAAATCAGAAGAAAAAATGAAACACAATTTCCTTGGCTTTGGCTTGAGACCAAAAGATACAAAATGGTGGACTAGAGACCGTGAGAGAGGCAAGGAGAGTATGCCGGAGTGTTGGTTAAACACAAACTTTATCAATAATCATTGATAAATACATATTGGTTGGCTTGATAGAAAAGCCAGAAAAAAAGAAATCAGAAAAATTAAGAAAAAATGTATTGGAATGGCAAGAGAAGAGCAGAGAAGAGAAGCAAATACAAGACAATATAAGACAAGACAAGACAAGACAAGACAAGACACTTGACAACAGCATCTTCAATGATGTGGCTGATGAGCATGATGATGGCTAGGATGATGACGACAATGATGGTTGGATGACTAACAGATACGATGGCATGATATTGAGGCATGGCTGCTGGGGCTTATCAATATGCTTTGTCATGCGAATGTTGTCTGAGTTTAACAGCTTAACACTTTTTCTATCCAAAGCTTCTCTTCTCAATGGTCTCTATGCTAATCATCAAAGCGATCTAAAAAAAAAAACAACAACAACAACAAAAATCTGTTTAAAAACGAATTTTTTATTTCCATTCTCTCATTTCTTTCTTGGGGTTTTGTTTTTTTGTTTTTAAACTTTATTAAACAAATATTTCCTTTATTTAAAACCAAAAAAAAAACAAAAATAAGAGAGTTGATAGAAGAGAAGAGAAGAAAAATCTTTTAACTTTTGCCATCTTGATTGATGGTTATGGATGCTGCTGATGATGGGCAGAGAATGCAGCAGGGCGAAGCAGAGCAGTGCTAAAACAGCAGTATTGGAAAGAAATGAAAAACTTTTCAATTTTATTTCTTTTCCTTTTTATTGTCATTCATATTGACAATAAAATATTAAAACAAAAGTAAAAAAAAAAATTCCCCCGAAATCTTTTCATGAAATTAGAAAAAAAAAAACGGAAAAGATGAAGAAAAATTTAATCGATAAGTTTACGCTACATAAACTTCACCATTTTGCCTTGAATTGAATAAACAGCTACTTCACTGCCTTTAATACTTAAGACACAAGGTCTAACAAGTCTGAATGTCTTCTTTTGTCATTTATCAGGAGTAAATAATTCAAATTTAAAGCCCATACAACGCCTAGATATTGAGTTTGCACATCTTTTTCAGATCTCCTGGTATGAAGTTTATCTTCATGCAACCATAGATTTTCATGGATTGTATTATTGAGTCGAATAAGGATAATTTTAGGTGCCTGGAAAGAAGAAAGCGCTACTCAAATGTGTCCAAAATGTCAAGCCTTTTGTTATGCGATCCACCATAGTAGCTCATGCAGAACAATGTAACCACAAAACCCTAAGTAAAGAAGACAATCTGACTTGGTCAGACACTTTAGTCAGGCTTACAACCTAGCTTCATACACCACCCACGTTGTGTGGGTTTTATTTAGTGTTACCTATGATAAATTTTTCGAGAACCTTTTCATGACAATCTGACTTACGCTCAAAGCTTTTGCCAAGAAGAATGCTGCAAAGAAATTGCCGAATGAAATATTTTTTGGATGTCTGAGCTAGGTTTTGAACCACGGACTCTTGTCTATTAAGCCATCACAGTATCTGCTAGACTACGCATGCTTAAATGGCTGCTTAGTTGCGAAATATTGGACAGAAATATGAGAACATATTTGGACAGACAAGTTGACTTGCATGCCTGTTCATTAATGTCGCCAATTTCTTCTGGAAATTTCGGATTATTCAAAGGACTCTTCTATTTGGGTACCTAAGCATGCGAACGTACCCAGAAACTATAGTGCATTCGAATTAATATACCAGACTGGGCACCAGATGTCGTATGTGATTCATGGATAGAAGCTTAAAGATCAGACTATAAATTAGGTAAGTATGCCATTTATTGACTAAAACCTGAAACTTTACACTAAGAGTGGTGGAAAGAACTCATTTTTCTATTAAGACTTGACATTTATTATGTAGTCTCGGCATTCACACGGCACGAACTACTAGGAAGGCATGCCAATTGGCTAGGCAATATCACGCATAGATACAAGAGAAATTACGACTCGTTTTAGGAGCTAAAAGACCGTGTTTATTTTAAGTTGCTTAAAAGAAACTTCAACATAAAAGACCCTGTGTATTTTTTAAATCTCTTCTATAATTTACTTGGCTAGAGACGAAATCCAATTACATGATAAAAAATCTTAAATTCCGTTGTTGTAGAATGCCAAGATTTAACGAAGTAAGCTCTAGTAATTCTAACAGAACAAGAACAAGCAAAAAAAAAAAACTAGAAATCACCAAAATATGGCTCTGGTCCAATACTTAAAATGGAAACGAATGTAAGAACGAAATCTCTTTCATCTGCTTCAGTTAATAGTAACATGAGACGCGTTTTTTTTGTTTAAAAGAAAGAAATTTAATCGTGAAACATTTAATTAAACTTCACAACCTGCTTACTCTGCATATGTGATAAATAACGAGAGGAGAAAGAGGAGGCGGAGGAAGAATTTTCACAACTCAAAAGAGATTCTTTAAAATTCCAAAAAAATTTAAATTCTAATAAACGAAGTAAGAAAAGCATTTGTTGTGCAGTATAAAGTTATTATTCATGGTAATAGACGAACAAAAAGTGGAAGATTTGTACTCCAAAGAAATATGGGACAGCTCAATGGGATAAGATGATCGATAAGGCCCCTTAGAAACAGTTCTAGAAATTCTGTCCTTTGTATTCTTTCTAAAGTACTCCCCTGGTATTGCTATTGACTTTGTGTGTACCAGAGTATGTGATCTTGAAGTCATCAAGCCTAAGTTAAGCTGGCCGAATTTTAATCTCGAGAGGACTAAAGATCTAATTTTTCTCTTTGCGCTCATGCGACATAGTAGGTTGGCATGCCTGTCGACTAGGCACCGATTTGGAGGCGAAAAATCACAAGAAACTCTAGAATGCACAAGTGCAATAATATTGGACCCCTATTCCTGACAACTCTCTGACAAGGGACATTGCTTGGTATAGAAATAAATCTGTGGGGCTTGTGGTAGAAGTTTGTCTTCATCTGGGTAGAAAGTGTTGGCACAATGAGATTCAAATATTAAACTTACGTATTTTCTATGTGTAGTGTCAGGGACTTGAAGTCACTCTAGTTTGGTAGGTATTGTGTTGACTTATTAGACGTGAGCCAGTGGTTCCAAATCCTAGCTCATACATCTTGAACAAAAGGAAATTCGAAAATAAGTTTATCTTCGGCAAAAACTTTAATCATAAGTCAGATTGACATGAAGTTTCATAAAAATTTGTCTTTTGGAGTCTAACTTAAAGTGTCGGTCCCGTAACTCATGGATAAAATTAACACAGACAGCATGGGTGATGTAACAAATTAGGTTCTAAGCCTGACTAAGACGATTATGATCACTAATTAAGTGATTAAAGATTGATTCAGAAAGAATTCTTATATTTTAACCTAGATGGCGCTAAAGGGGAATGAGCAAGGCTCATAAAAATTAGGAAGGCCAGAGAAACAATATTTCGAAAGCAATTTGACGTGGAGAGAGACATGAAAATAACATCAACAAGCCATGTATGCTCCGCATAGCGATACAATCAATATTCAAATAGCAATTATTAATTTCCTGCCCTTCAATAAATCGTTTGAAAAATTTGCCACACATTTTTAGCAGAACAGCCCATTGTGCGTATTGTAGATTTATTGTAAGCAGGGTAAACCCCTGACTTTTGTCGCATTTATGAAACCAAACTGCTAGGGAATAAGAAATTTTCAATTCTCTGTATAGGCTTATGAAAACAACAACAACAACAACAACGGCAACAAAAGTAGCAAAAAAACCAACACTATGCTGCCATAACTAACAAGAAGAAACAGAAAATAAATTATGTCTGTCTGTCCATTCATTCGACGAGCAGTTGAAGAATGTAACATGAATTGTACAAGAAGTTAAAGGTGGCTGACTGAAGTGCTAGATGGAGAGAAAGAGAGAGTGGGCTAGGTTAGCAGATAGGCTGTACAGGCATAATATGATTTAATGAATTCAATTATTTTAAATGTAATACAGAGAGAGAGTATCTGTCTGTCTATTTTAATATTTCGCTGCTTCTTTAAAAAGAATTGCAAATGACAGCCGCCTAACATAAAAAGAGAGGAAGGGAGAAGAGATGTATGGATGACGGTGTTGGTGGGGTGTTATTATGAATGAAGTCTTATTGTAATTATGAAAGATAATGACATTTATGTACAAAATAATGATGATGATGATGATGATGATGATGACGATGACGATCATAATAATAATATTGTGAAAAAGCATTATTATGAGTAATTATGACTGGTAATTACGATTATGATTACAACTGCTGCTGGGCATAATGAAAATCATTTTACAACAGATTCGTTGTTCTTTTTTTTTATTATGCTTTACGCTGCTACAACTTACTACAGAGCTTTTGATGGCAAAAGTTAATTAAAAAAAGAAAAAAATAATGCGTTCTTTCTCTCTCTGCTTTCTAAAGAGATACAAAAGTAAAGCACGTAAAACCCCTTTTGTGGCATTTAAACAACATCGTCCAATAAGTCCATAAAATCTATTCATAAACCATGACCTCCTCAGTTTAGTTAACATTCAGTAGCTGGTTAGCAATACTAGTTGTAGGTGATGACAGCTACTGACTACAAAACGTATTCAAACGTATTCAAACTTGTTTGTAATCATTTGCCATCTTGCCATTTCATTACAATTACAAGCCAAGCCAAGCAGGTTAGGGGGGCATAAACTTTATTCTTCTAGTTTTCCTTTCATTTGCCGCATTCACTTTTTAAAATTTTTATTATTTCATCTTGTAATTGGCATTCATTTTCTGCTCGTTGTTCATGGAAATCATGGAATATGATGGAGGAAAACGTAGAAGAAGAAGAAGAAAAATTAAAAGAAATCCATCCATCCATTCATTCGTCCATTTGGTTGGCCTTCTGCCTGCCAATTATGGCATAAGCATGGCAAACACGCTTAAATGGGCCACCAACCAGCGATTTAAAGTTTAAATGTTCTGCTAAGAAGGCGTTTGAATGTAAAGATTTCTAATTAAATTATTAAATGATAATTGCAATGTGATTTTTTCTTCTTCTTCTTCTTCTTCTTTTGCTGCTGCTTCCGTTTTCTCTTGAACGTTAAGGATTTTATTATGGAAACGGATAAAGATGTGACCGGCAGCATTATGTTCAAAAGAAAGTGTTAATTAAGCAGCATTTAATGTGAATTTTATTATTACAACTATAAGGCCAATGGAATAAATATGAATAAGCATTGTAAAATACAGTTATGAACAGTTGTGACAGGCATGATAGTCTTTTTGTCAACTTCTGGAATCTACATAAAAAGGAAACTAAGTATGTTTTAGGGTCAAAAACCATTTTGGATGCACTGTTTTAAAGTTAAACACATTCTTTCCTATATCAATGGAATTAAATTTTATTGGAATGAAGCCATCAATATATGTTCCATAAGATATAAGATTGTCTCGAACTTGCCAACCTTTTTTAATGGCGATTGAGCGGCCATATTATCAGAAAGAATTGTAGAAAAGCTGTTGTTGAGTTGACGATAATGGCGTTAAAGTGTAATCTTTAAATCTCAATAAGCCATGACCATGATTAACGACACTTCAAGAGCTAGGATAGTGTAACCCTATATGGGAAGCCATGAACAGCAACAAATTCGCTCAAATACAGATTACTTAGGGTAGACATATATTCCTAAGAAGGCAAGTTCTTTTTAAGTCGAACTTGTAGTCGCATTTTCCCCGTATTGACGTAAAATTGAAAGTTGGGAAAAAAATTTCATTCCTTGGCCAACGATTATTGTGTAGAATAGAGGATATGTTCGAAAGCTAGATTAAGCTGGCCGAAGGTGATATTTCTCTCCTTCCGATTACATTTATTATGTGGTTTTTGTGCTCGTGGAGAACATTCTAGGCAGGCATGTCTGGCGGCTAGGCACCGTCTCGTACGATTTCTATAGAATTTGCGAAATTTTAGAGGAGAAAGAAACTCTGGAGCGCACATGGCAATAATAGCTGGAACCTTTTTCCTGACATCTCTCTGACAAGGGACAAGGGCTCGGTATTCAAACAAATCTGTGGGGCTTGGTATAGAATATTCTCCTTCATCTGAATAGAATGTGTTGCTACAGTGGGCCTCATATTATAGAACTAAGTGGCAGTCTCAAGCATTTTTTGTAAGTCGTGTCGCCGACTGGGTGTAACTCTGGTCCAGTAGTGTAGTGTGTGTTGGCTTATTAGAGGCGAGCTAGTTATGCAAGCCTTAGCTCAGACATCTTAGACACACAGAAATTGGAAAAAAATATTTCTTCTGGCAATTTCATCTCAGTATTCTTCAGGTAAAAATCTAAGCTTTAAAATAAAATTGCCATGAAAAGTTCTTAAAAATCTAGCGTTCAGAATCAATCTTCTACTGTAGGTTCCGCTATTCATCGATATGGAGTGCTTTGCAAAGCTAGGTTTCAGTCTCAACTAAAAGATTGTAATGATCAATTAAGTAAGTAAGGCTCCACTTAACCCTAAACATTGAAAATCTTTCTCCTCTTTAATTTCAACGACTAAGAATGAATGAATTTCTTAATCCTGCTTGAAATAAGAAATCATTTTGAAATGCATTTCCAAACAAAATGCTTTCCATCAAGGATTACAATATGAAAATGGCAAAATTATTATGATTATGATGAAAATAATCCATAAAAACCAGAATAAATGCTTGCAAAAGATTATTTTTATTTTGGAAAACTGAAAAGAATGAAAAAAGAATAAGAATAAGGAGATCGAAAGACAATAACGATAATAACGACAATCATTTCTTGATGCAGTTCAATATTACTTTTTGGATTTTGTATTTGGTTTGTGGCCTTTTGAAAGCGCTTAACAAGCAGCTGATTGATTGAACTTTACAAAGCAATTGAAATTGAAATAGCTCAGCTTAGATAAAATGTGTCGTATTACAACCTATACAATACGATATCCCTGTGCTGTTTATGTTCTCATCTCTTCCCCTGGTTTCCCTGTTTATGATCATGTCTAAATATTTATCTTTTATTCATAATAATGGAAATACGAGTGTTATTTACAATAAATATACAACAACAACAAAAACAACACACAAAAAAGAAACAGAAAACTAAAGAATTTTCATGTATCTGCTGCTGTTATGGCTGTTGCGCGTAAAAAAAACAAAAAAAAAACATTGTATGTGTGTTGCAACAATCGTTGGATTTTTGTTATTTCTTTACTTGCAACACAACAACATTATTATGTTGCACAAATAGACAAAAACACAATACAATTGTACTTGACACTAGAATGGCTGGCTGGGCTGCTGCTTTAAAACACTGGACGACTGAACTCAATCCACAAGAATGCAACAATAGAGAGATAGAGAGAGAGAGAGAGCGCGCGAGATACTTTTCTGTTCATTTTTTTTTTGTACTTTGTATGCAACACATGAAACTGACCTTTTTTTTTACATGGAACTCTGACTTCAAAATTGAGTGCATCTGTATAACCGAGTATCTAAGCAACTGTGTCTGTGAGTGTGAGTGTTTAAATTGAACGAAATACAAGATAAATTACAATGATTTGGGCCCGGGTAGTTTAACAGCAGATATAACATGAAAGAATATAAAAGAGCAACAACAACA
Source organism: Sarcophaga bullata (assembly GCA_005959815.1). NCBI lineage: Eukaryota > Metazoa > Arthropoda > Insecta > Diptera > Sarcophagidae > Sarcophaga > Sarcophaga bullata. Next base: position 196,570 of record QOCX01000120.1, read on the forward strand.
ATAACAACAACAACTATTCTATACAGCATGAAATGAGTGAGTGAGTGAGTGAGTACATGTAAGAGCGTAATGGTATAATGACCAAATTATACACTCGGAGAAATTGCTGAGGCAACTTGCTGAGGTGCCAAGTAAAACTTGAAAAAATATCAGCGTGATTAAGTTTGAAGATCGAGCAGTTGGTCTGTAAGTTGATTATCTGGCCGCAAACCTAATTTCTACTTCCGGGTATGCTGCTTTGAAGATCTACTGATCACATGAATAGCTAAGTGCTTTGCTGGAATCCGAAACGTAGAGGTTGACAGCTACTAGGACGTACAGTCTAATTGATACTAAACTGCAGAAACACGAAATGATGTCATAGTATGGTTGATGCTTTATGCTTCCCATTCCATGCCACAGTATGGTGGATGCTTTATGCTTTCCATTCCATCATAAAAAGAGTACGATAGGTGTTGGAAGATTATAAGCAACATATTATCGACCCAATAGCGGGTATATTTCGTCCATCGTGGAGTTTTATTTAATATTCTCAAGACTGCTGATAAAATTCTAAGAATTAGATTACAAGTGCAACAACCTCTTTGAGATTATCTGCGCGTCTTTCCGCCGAGGAATACCAATCTCACGTATAAATTCAATCGAATTTTCTGTTGAGTAGCAACCTTTGCAAGAGCATTAGTATTTTTAGTATCCAGGAACCCATATGAAGGTAAAAGTCCACCCTATTTCCTCTAGAGAGGTACGGCTTCTGGTACAATAGTAAATATTGTGCATACGCTCTCTAGATATCTTCTTCTCCTATTTTTTTTTACTGTCAGTTAATTATGCGTATATCTTTAGTCACTTTCCTCTGATACCGGATTCACACAGCGACAGTACTACGGTATGACAAGTGACAATATAGGGTTCAATAGTTGCGATGAGATGCCAAATTTGATCTCATCGTTTAACCTGGTTCTGTTACACGTGAATGACGTTCTCAGGGAATTGTAAGCCATTATCATATGATTTACCCTGTATTTGCGTTATAAAGGCAGATATTGAAAGTACATTCATAATTGGCCATTACAACCCTTCAGTCAGGATTACGGCCTAGCTTCTCACACCACTTATGTTGTGTGTGCTAATTTTATACATGAGTGGCGGGACCTACAGTTTAAAGTCGACTCCGAACGACAGATTTTTTTGAGAAACTTTTCATGGCAATTTTATTTACTCTCAGAGTTTTTGCCAGAAATCTGCTGAGAGGAAGTCGCCGAAGAAATATTTTTTTCATATTTCGTTTTTGATGTCTGACCGGGGATTTGAACCCTGGCCTTTCGTCTAATAAGCCAACACACTACCTACGAGACTACGGCGACTTCAATTGAATTTTTCAATATTGAATTGAATTGAAATATTGAAAGTCCATTCAGGTATTGTCGAGTCAATGGACATATCAAGATCAACTATATCCACGATATTTTATGATCATGGCTCCAAGAGAACTGCTCTTGGCAGAAGAACAACAGAACAAATCTGCTTTTGAAGCTAGTAGAGCTAACCATGTGACTATGAAATTATCCTGAAAGAACGGTACACTGTAAGTATTAAAAAGCTCTTCGCAAAGCATTAGAAACTGTGTGGTATGGTCGCGATACTAGTATGTTGAGTGCTTTTTTTTTAAAAGCGGAAAGCTTTACATGCCTTTACAACTAAAGTTCGAGCCGTAATGCTGTTAATAGGGCATAACAAACAAATATTTGCCGTGTAGACATCCGTCTAAACCAAACCAAATTCAAAAGTCTACAAAATATTTAAGTATTCAACCAAGGTTTTCGGCATGCCAGCCAGTGGAAACGAAACCCTTCTTTAATACTGAATTAAATCAAGTCAAAAGCAAGACTTCATATTAAAATTATTGTAATTTATTCCTCTGGCCTTTGTTTCAAACTCTAACCTTCTTAACCCTGCTCATCCATAACAATCGTAGTCGTTAGTTTTTGGTAATTATTTTGCAATTTTTCATTGCTTAACATGGATTTATTTGCAAAGCGAAAAAGAAAAAAATCCGAAACTATTTTAACTTGTTTTTCTTTTTTTTATTTTTATTTTTATTTTTTCTTTGCCTTCAGCTACGCTCTCTATGCTATGGTATGTGTCTGCCTTCATCGTCTTCAGTTTATCGTCATGATGTCGACAATGTCGTCCAAAGTCTTGCAACATTTTTTTTGTTTGTTGTTTTTTTTCTGCCTTTTTTACCGAAGCTTTTGCAAACTTCAAGTAACTAACGATCTTAGCTTGCTTACTTGGTTGTTATAGAAATTTCATATCGAATAGCTGATGGTGGTGGAGGAGGAGGATGGAAGTTGAATGGAAGTAGAGAATGATGGAGACCTTATTTCGTTACGTATTCATTGCGGAAATTCGAAACTTTTTCGTATCAGATTGTATGCGAGTGTTTATCAGTCAGTCAGTATGCAAAGTAGGTTACATGCGCATTCAACTTAAAGTTTTTTAAACAAATTTTTTTTGTTTTTCATTTTTTTTTACTTTTTTTTTTGTAAAAAAATTTTGTTTTATTATAATACTTTTTTGTATTTATTTCGATAATTTGTTGTTGTTGTTGTTGTTGTTGTTGTTGTTGTTGTTTTAGTTGTTTATTTGTATACAGAACATCACTTCTGGCATCAAAATGAATCTTTGCAAAACAGTCGCGGTCAAAAATAGCAAAGAAATGTTTCTATGCGAACGTAACAACCTCCCGATATAAGAGGTTAAAACGCCTTATCTTGTGACAGAGTGATCAGAAAGTATATCTTACTGGCTGAGGATAAGTAAACAATACCTAGCATATTATTAAAATTGTAGTAAATTGGTTCCAAACTTAATACGTTTTTGGGATCAGATGGTTTAGAAATATTGATCCTTATAGCAATGCTCCTCAAGCATCTTTCATTTGTCAACTAACAAACAACGTGCAAACAACAACAAATCAACAATAGTACGGTTCTAGAAGTTGTCCAACCAAAACCGTTTATTCTGGAATCTAGTAAAAAAATTGAGAAGAAAAGCAAGCAAAACAAACAATAACAAAACAAGGAAGAAATTACGGAGACAGCGTTTAATAAAAATCAATTACGGTAAGGGGCGTTAAATAAAGACAAAATTTCTTAAACAGACTCTGAAAAATAGAAAAAACAATAACAAATCAGCAATAGAATTCTAGAAGTTGCCAGAACGAAACCGAATGCAATATAAATGGAGCAGTTGTAGCAAAATACGCAATATATACACGCTGTGGTGTTATACGCTGTGAAGTTTAGTCTTCAATGTAAATTGATCGTGTAACAAAATACTACTGCGCTTAAGGCCGTGGTAACGGTCTTAAATAAAGCTGGAGTACTAGTCCTAAAGAAGGGACCACCAACATCTAGCACTTGTGTTTTCTCTGGCTGCAAATTGGCAATCTTACGGTCCTCTTACGGGAGATTTGTATCAATCAAATATGAATTCCCGGTCTCAGCAGGCAAAGTCCTACTGAATACCAATCCACACCTAAGTATAGGAGTAAATCTTACCACTATCTATTAAACAAAGTCATTTTAATTTGGGTTCGGTGAAAAAATGTATTTATTCTTGCGATTCTTTGCGTAATGGGTAGGTCGGCGAACGGACACTGCTTACCTGCATTGTAGATCGTTGGAGGAAGAAGAGAGCCTCGTCAATTCTAACTGTCAGTCCGTTGCTGACTCGGCATACATTTCTACCCGTTCACAATAGTCTAACGGAATTGCTGTTACTAGATATTCAACTGAACACTAATTCATTATGATTTCATGATAGTTTTCCGCTTATTTTCAGGGAAGTCGTGCTCTAAAAACTAGTTACTGAGGCATTCATCAAGTGATGAGCTTTGATCTAACAAATCTGCCACTCCTTTCTATCAAGCACTGTAAAACTGCACTCTGGGCCTACTCTTTTTAAATACGACGAGTGAGTTCAGCATTATTTTTATGAATGGAGAATATCTAGCATCTGTTGACAATCGGCAATGATCAACAAAAATTTGTGGCTGCTTTAGAGAGTCCAAAAAAGTTCTTAAAAAAATAAAATCCTAGAAAGGATATGAAATTTAGAATGTAAGGGAATTAAGTTCGATGATAAAGCCTTGAAAGCAATTCGTTGTGCTTTAACTTTTGTTTCCCACTGTAGAAATGTTGGTATTTCATCTCAGTTTCTTTTTGTTTTCTAAATATATTGTTGTTGTTGTATTATTATTAAAGTTATGTAGCATTAGAGTTTGTTGTTTACGTGAGAAGAATTTCAAATACTCGCATACACAAACACACACGCACACGCTCATAAGCATCTTATGCTGCATCTAAGCAACCAAGCAGGCTTGTATGAATGCATCAACACACTCGTAAGCATAATAACTCAGGAGAAGGAAAAAAAAACAGAATGCAAACATACTTAACACAATACGTGCAACATGTTGCAACTTTATTCTTCTAACAAAAAAATTTTGTTGTTGTTGTTTTCGTTTTTTTCAAGCGTCTCTGTGCTCAACACATCTTACGAATAAAATTCTCCACCAGATGCATAAAAATCACAAGAGAACTTCAAAATTTTTTGATTTTTTTTTTCGTTGTTGTTGCACATTATTGTTGCAGTTTTTCTTTATTTAAAGCTAGGAAAAGAAGAAGAAAAATAAGTAGAATTAAACTAAATTGAACTTTAATTCAAAATAATGAAAGAATTTCTCTTCTCTCTTATTTTTAACACAATTTCTTTGGCTCCATCCAGCTAAACAGCACGTAGATGTTGTGTGTGCTGGCACTAGTGTTGCTGACGGTATTCAAAGAAACAATTTCTAGCCCAGATTATGGCAATTTTCCTAAAACGTTAACAAACTTAAGTTGAGCTGAGTAGAGTTCAGCTGAATAGTTACGGCAAAGGAAAAGCTTGAAGGTGTCTTTAGCAAGAATTTTTTTTTTTGGATGATGAGCATTCTTTTGGCAACTAAAAATTGCCAATAATTTCGAAATTAAAATTCCTTAAATGAGCACAGCACAGCACAGCGCAGTGCAGTACAGCTATGCCAGTGACTCTATAAAATGATGACAGTCGATGGAGGATAATATTGTTGAGAAAGAAATTGAAAAACATATTGGAAAATTAGAAAACAAATGAGGAAAAATTAGTCTCAAAAGATCAAAAAACAACAAAATAATCATGTGAACTTTTCATAAGAATATTAATATGAGTGCAGTTTTCCTCCATTCTGTTATAATGAAATTAGAAAAGTTGATGGGAAAATCTAAGCATAGGTTTATCATATGAAAAGTAAGAAGTTTTTGTTGGTTTTACAATACCTCTATTGGACTGATTTGGATAAGCAGAGGATGGATTTTTCATGGCTAATCATACATAATTCGATTCTCTTAGGCTACTGCAATATTGGGAGATATGACATAAGACTTGTCCTTTCCTTGAATAACGCCTGCAGAAGCAGTGAAGCTGAGAAGAAAAGTATAAAAGAATTTATCTTTGCCATCAAGAGCCACCGCTGGATTTTTACTAAGATGTGAAGAAGGTTCTTGACTTGGCTTTCTTCGTTATGTTGGACTGAAATCTCCATCATAAGATTACTGCAATAGCAAGCCATATTTTGATCTAAGTATGGTTTCATATACAGAATGTTTAATACTCGGTTTGATTATAAATAGGCCTGACCTCTGACCTTTGTAGGACCTTAACCTTAAAGTACAGTACGGTGTCTCATTTAATCTTATATAATGCGCGTATTTCACTAATTTTCTGCCTTTTCCTGCTGGAACATGCGTGATGACATGAACCTGGATAAACCAGAATACCATGCCACTTTGTCCAGTGATGCCAATGTCTCTTGAAAAGAAGAAAAGATAACCATTTAAGCCTTAAGTGATTACTTACAGTAGAGACACATAAAAGGTAGCAGAATCACACTGTTTACGGGCTTAGTAATAACAAGAACAAGGACATCATATACTGACTTTGAACGAATTGTTCGCTAGAATGGCTATACGACTGTCTGATAGTGTACTTTGATGGTCTAGATCCCCCAGAAAATTCAGGCTAATGGTTGAAAATGAATCAGCAGCATCACAATAAACGTCCTTATGATGTGTAGAAGTCCTCTATGGCTCGTGCCAAATCACACAGAGCATGTTTAAGAATTTTAAATTGTTTTAAAATGTCAAATATTTTTAATCTTTTATTTGCTTACACTGACACAATGAAATTACGCTGTCAATGAAAGTGAATGCTTTGGAAACGTTTTATTTTCAAAATTTTCTTTTTTTTAAAGTTTTTTTTTTGATCTTTGAAAATTTCTCTTAACAGCCTTTATAAAGTCTCTCTGATTATTTGAGAGCAATTAAACTTAAAAGCAATACACACTTTAATTAAAAACAAAAAAAAACAAATTTTTTTTAAATCAAAAAGAAAGAGAGAAAAAAAAATAATAATTCCTGTCATCATTGTCTTTTTGTACAAGCACAACAACAACAACAACAAATAGTTTCCTGAGCCTTTGTGTGTGTTTAATAATGAAGAAGAAATGATGCAATTAGCAGCAGCAGCAGCAGCATTAACATTACACGAACAGCAACAACATAAAGCCATAATTACATGGATGAATGGTTGAATGGATGGATGGATGGATGGATGGATGGACGGAAAACATGAACGTTTATTTCACATTTTTTTTTATTTTGAATTTTTCAAAAAGCCACTTCAAATGAAATTCTTTTTTTAATTGAGAATTTCAATAAAATTTTCAATTTCTTGCTCTCTCTCTCTCTCTCTCTCTCACTCTATCGCTCTCTGTATCTCTGTCGCACTCTCTCGCTCTTGTGTTTCAATATTTTACACTTTGAATGGCTTTAAAATCAAATGCCTTTTTGTACACTGATAATGATGTGTGTCTGTCTGTCTCTTCTTCTATCTGTGTGTGACTGTCTGTCTGTCTGTCTGTCTGTCTACTCGTTTGTCTAAATAAATTGTTGGTTTTTTTTTTGCTTTCACAGTTTTGGCATCACAGAACAACACAGCAGTCTTGAAAATTATCATGGCCTGGCATTATTGTTCAACATCAATAATATTGTTGCTGTTGTTGTTGTTGTTGTTGTTGTTGCTGTTATTTTAAAATGTGTTTCATTTTGCTCATTGATTTCAACATGACATTAGAAAATAAGCACTTTAATGCCGCTGTTGTTGCTGCTGCTGTTGCTACTCCCATCCCTGCCTGTAGCTATCGATCTCGATTTCATTCTCTTCTCTCACATAGAGAATATATTTTAAAATAAATGGCATATCATTGATAACAACTACAACAACAATGGCAACAACAACAACAATGCTGACATTAAAAACAAAATATTCAACTGTTTTAACATTGAATGGAATATTAACACACAGAATCTTAAATGAATGCCTTCTTATAAGAATAAAAAAGAAAAAATCCGCAAGAGTTTTTGAAAATTCCTGGTTCCTGAATGTAAGAATTATTTGCTATAAGTCAGGTTAAATTAAATTGGTAAGCGTTTCAGAAACCATAGCCAGCATGGCTCCTATTACTGCATTCTCAATACTAAGCCGCAAGGTTCTCAATGGAGTCTTCAATGGAGAGAGTTTCCAAGAAGTTCCATGGTTATGCTACTTCTGACTAATTCACAATTCAATTCATTCCGACATCGAAGTTATCTGACAATTACACCGCTTTGCCATTTTGTTGAGAACCTCGCGAAAATTTTAAACCAATCCCAGAGATTATTATGTCAGAAGATTAGTGTATTGACAGCGTCATGGTTGTTAGAAAGTATGACAATATCCTTTACAGAGAAATTGTTACAATCAAATGCCGCATCTTCTGTTTCCAACCGTAACAGGCATCTGAAGTTAAGTTAGGTTCGAACACTGTTGTATAGGACCTATGAGCCAGACCTAGTTTTGGATACCATTTTCCTTCCAACACTTTATTATAAGCGTGGAGAAAGTGAGGAGTATAGTGCCATAAAGGCATAAAAATGGTGTCGAAGTGTAAATTTCTACCAAAAAGAAAAAATAACTAAAAGGCTGCTAGAAATGGCAAGGCTAAGGAGTCCAGTTGCAAAAATAGAGAAAAGTGTGTGCCTTTGTGTCGTTAACTACCCCGAGTATTCTGTTAACATCAAATAAAACCTATCGTTTGTCTTTCTATAAATTTCCTATTGGGTCGTATTTTTTTCAAATTACTTAAAATTTTAAATGTTTATTCTTCTTCTCTTTAAAATTCAAAAACAACAGCAACAACAACCAGTGTGTGTGCAATTACAAAAACACACTTACTCAGCTCAGCTCGTAGTATATTTACGTATCAATCATTCACTTAAACATTCATTTACGCATTCAATCACCCAATCATTCATTTATTCATGCAAAATCAAGAAAAAGAGAAAATAAAACAGAAAAATTTGTGAGAGAGAGAGAGAGAGAGAGAGAGAGAGAAACCAGGCAAGCACTTTCAATAGAAAAGCAATGATGATGGTTCCACAATCTATTTAGAAACCACATTTTCAATTAAAACAATTTCTCATTAGCCTTAATAGCAGCATATAATACCCCGTTTACCCAATACTCATGCACGCACACATACACATACGTGGGTAAATTGTTATAAATAATTACATACACATTCTCTCTCATACATTAAATGCAATGCAATGCAACGCATGCATGTCTTAATAGCATCACACTTCTTTTGGTTTTTGTTTTTTACGTTCCACAGAAGAAGCTCTACATACGCCCACATAGAGAGCCACTATTGTACAACCACATTCACACACATTTTGAACACATGTTAACAATGTTAAGAAAATGTATGAGTTATTGTGAATGTGTGTGTTTGTGTGTGTGCTTTTAAGCATAATAGTGAGGCTTTCAAAAATTTATTTTAAAGACCAGCTCCTTAAAAGAATTACAACTTAACAGAGTTCTGAAAGGTTTTGCTGTACCAGACTACGTCCAACGGATATTAAGCACTTCTTTCAGACATATTTGCTTTAAGGGTGAATAGATAGACAACGTGTTCATGGTTGCTCTTCAAAGTGAGAGAAGGGAAGTGTTAAGCATCTCTTGCTCATACAGAACAGTGTCCAAAGAGGCAAGTTAGTATGCCTGAAGGCATAAAATTAGTTGTGGTTGGCCGCCATGTTCTAGTAGGTAATGTGTTGGCTTATTAGACATGAGGCCGAGGTTTAAACCCCAGATCAGACATCTTGAACAAAATGAAATTTGAAAAAATACTTCTTCGACAACAACCTCTTAGCAGATTTCTGGCAAAGACATTAAATGTTAAAGTAAAATTGCCATAAAAAATTTTCACAAAAATTAGTCGCTAGGAATCGACTTTAAACTGTATGCACTGCCACTCATGTGTACAAGTAAGGCGCACAACATAAAGTGTTGTGAGAAGCTAGGTTATAATCCGGACTGATGTGTTGTATCTATGTATGTGCAATAGTCCTTCATCAATTCATTCCTTTAAAGCACTGGATGTATGTGTGTGGCTTTTTTTTGTTTAAAAAAATTTCGAATAAATTTCAATTTAAAAATTAAAAAAAAAAAACAAACTTAATTTCCCTGAGTCGGTTTTCTTCTGTTTAACAATCAAATCGACTAAACATGTGCAAATTTTATTTCCTTTTTCTTTTTGGTTTTTTTTGCAAAAAACAAAAAATTCTATTTTGTTTCGACTGTGATATGCCATCCATGGTCGTAATGGCAAAAATCATTAATTAATGGTTGAAGAAAAAAAAAAAAAAGAAAGAAAACAACAACAACATAAACAAAACAAATGCTCATTGTTGTTTCTTTCATATCTTAGAGACCAACAAAAACCATAAGAAAAAAACACACACACACTTTAAATGGGTTAATGAGCTCAAGGCAAACTAATTGAGTACCACACGCTGTAAAGAAATGAAATGAAAAAAAAAAAACAAAAAACAAAAACAAAAAACGCATAAATTTTCAAAAAAAATTTAAGATTCAAAAAGAACAAAAAAAAAATTTTTTTTTCTTTTGAAATATTGTTTGCATATGTCTGCCATAAAACATCAATTGAATTGAATGCTGGAAGACTTTATTTAAAAAAAAAAAAAAAAAAGAAAAAAATTTTATAAAGTTGTGTCTGAAGTAATAAACTTTTAGAAAAATTTAGCAAAAAACAAAAGGAAACAAATTTGAAACAACATATTGTGCGTTAAATAGTTTGGAGGCATTAAAAAAACACGTTCAAATTAGAAATAGAATCGATAACAAACAAAGCCACTTCATTTAACTAAAGTATGCAGCCAATGGGCTCTAGGATATTTTAATACACTTGCCTGCTTATTTTTATTAAGCAATAGATTTCGCTTCAAAGTTCTTAAATGAAAACTAAAATATTCAACTACTAATGGTATATGCATATACCGACCGGTAGTTGGCTGAACTAATCTTCGAATTCCCACAATTCTTTATTGTTTTGGATATAAATGCCCGTCAAACTAATTAATTTCCTTCAAACAATTGTAAGAAGAGTTGTTTTTTAATTAAATTCCTATAATTTCATTAATTATTTTTAATACATACATATATTAGTTACATCAATCAAACGATCAATCATTGTCAATCATTTAGAGCACATACCTGAAAGTAAAGTAAAAATACAAAAATTTGTTAAAAAAATAAATTTATTTCCGTAAATTAAGTAAACAAATAAAGAAAATAATAATAAATAAACAATTTCTTTAAAAGATCCATAAGTTTATTAACACTTCAGATCAATCATAGAAATTAAAAACTTTTAAAACTTAAACTCTGTTTCTTTACGTTTTAACCAAAGCTAATGCTTGGTTCTTATACAGTGCAATGAAATGCCAAATTCCAAGTTATAAAAGCAAACAAAAAGTATGAGGTACGAGGTAAAATTATATAAAAACGGTCACTGAAACAACTTTAACATAGAAAAGCCAGTGACACGGCCATACCATCAACACCAGGCCCAATATCATAAGTATGATACCGCATAGGACTGTTAAAGGCTTAAGAAGCAGTGAGCAACTGAAGAAAACCTTACCGCCTTCCAAAAACGTAGCTTACTTTGATTATATAAGGTCTCTTTGTAATAGAACGTTGCATTAGCATCAATTCCGTGATTGAACTAGACGTCCTGGCTGGCAACAATCCTCACCTTTGCCAAGACTCGTTCTATCAACAAATTCTGGGCGTTCAAGTGCAATTAGCCTCAAGACAATGACAGAGAGAATGTTTTGTGTTCTGCACATTACTACTTCGCCCAAAGTCGTTCTGAGTTATTCCCAGTCTCCGGACGTGTGCGCCTAGTGGCCTGTATTAGGTTATAATTGCTTTAATCTTTCTAAGGTGCAGCCTATTTATATTTCCATAGCGCGCCATATAGTTTCTATACAAGTGGCTTCATAAGCCTATATTCCCTTTGCAATTTTGCAGGAATGCCGTGCTCACTATGAATTCAGACTTTGCTGGAACGAGACTTTGGTTGTCGCTAACAATGTATCCATATCATCTCCATATTCAATTAGATATTCTACCTTCAGTACTTGTAAGTATACCATGAAGTCGCCATAGTCTAGTAGGTAGTGTATTGGCTTATTAAATGTGAGGCCGCGATTCAAACCCCAGGTCACACAGCTTCAGCAAAATGAAATTTGAAAAAATATTTCCTTGGAGACAACCAAAGCTCAGACAAAGTTGATTAAAAACTAAAATAACCGTGTAAGGAATATTTCCTAAAATAGTTTCAAAATAATTCTACCTTAAAAGCAATTCCAAAGTCCTTTTATATCCTAAGCAGAAATACAGAAACAGCGGCGGAAACCTAAGTGACAGATATAGGAGGAAGCGTTAGCTTCACGTGAGTATACATAGCAGATCATTGTGATAATACAATAAGCGTTCCTCAAGAGGCTAGCAAACTAGTCCTGCTTAACAGGTCTTCACTATCAGCATCAAGGTTTCACATTAAAAATTGGACTCCGCTAGATTTAAGCTGAATACCAGTCGGAAATTTGAAGAAGTTTGCTAATAATTCTAGTATTTTGTAACAATAGCTGCAATAGGCTACTGAGAAAGAGTGAGTCAAATGAAAGAAATTTTCATCGAGCCTGAAAGAGGCATTGGCATATAAAGTTGTCAACATTTTCTTTCTTCTCAAACGATGTACAACCTAGTACAACCAGAAGACATTTACAGCTAAGCGAAGTCTTTCCGCTAGTCTATCTATTATGCAATGACGCGTTAGAATTATTATGCTGACTATGATGTTTCTACGATTCCATTGGGGTATTTAAATGGAGCGCTTCTTATCAAATTTCGGCAAAGTAAGTCCAGTGTTGAAGGAAGAGACAGCCTGTACCTGTATTAATATGTGGATTGCTATACAGTAGGAGTGTGTTTACTTCAGTAAGTACATCAAATGACTGGAATTTGTTAAATTTCTTTCATTCAACTTTTAACCTTCACTGTGGACTCTAATGCTCATGTATTTGAGGGGGAGGGGGGAAGAAAGGAAAATGAAAAATTATACTTTTTAAGAAAGTTTTTGTTTTTCTTTTTCTTTGTGTTGTAGTTCATGTGGTAATAATTTATGTATGTATGTATGTATGTATGTATGTATGGCGATATGTATGTATGTTTTAATTATTTATTTCGATTTGGATTTTTTATTTCATTTCGATTTGTTTTTATTATTGTTAGAAAACTAACTGTAAAACTAATCCTTAAATTTGTAATGCCATTCCATTTTTTCCATTCCTTCATTCGTTCTTTCTTTCTTTCTCTTGATTTTTTTATTTGATGACTTTTTATTTGAAACTTTTTCATTTGTTACAAAGAAAAAAGAAAAAAAAAAACAAAAAAATATGAAAAGGGACTGGATTTGTTGTCCTTCAGTTCTTTTTTTCTCTGTTATGTGGACACTTTAATGGTAAATCCCTAAAGCGTCGAAAGAAAAACGAGAGAGAGAGAGAGAGAGAGAGAAAGAGAGAGGAGAGATAGAAATCCTGAGAAAAAAACTTCATTAATAATTTTATCCAAATCATTTGACAAATTGACAAACAACATTGTCAACTGAACTAAAGCTGAATTGAACTGAACTGAACTGAACTCAAACTGAACTCAACATCAGCTGAACTGAACGCATTGGCTGCCACCAATTCAATTCTCAACATGTTGGGATGCTTGATTCTACCAACAAACGTCTTGAGCTGAATCGTATTGTAATATTTTGTGTTCATTTTTCCCTCGTTTTCTTTTTTTTTTTTTACGAGCCAAAAAAACTGTTGTCGTCATTGCGTTACTGCCACTGCCACTGCCACTGCCACTATACTCTGTCTGCTGCCTTTGTTCATTCTACAGTAACAAGACTAGTGTGGCCAAAATAATAAAATACTGGCAAGCATAGTAGAACAGAACTTATAGAGCTCTCTTAGAGCGAAAAAAGAGAACATTTTTCTTAAGTATTTTGCTAACAATGACTTGAGGAAAAAAAAAAAGAAAAAAACTTGAAAAAAAAGGAGACAAGAAAAGCATTTGAAAAATATGAACAGGAAAAATACTTGACACTGAATGAAAAAGTTCCTTTTTCCTTTCCGTTGTTATTCCATTGTCCATTGTCTTCTTCTGTATTGTTTTTCTAACATTTAATAAGAAAAATCAACACTGTCACCCTGACATGCTTGCAAAGAAAATTTTCTTTAATTTTCTTATTTTCTGCTCAAAAAAAACAGGGGGTGATAGGGGTTTAAGGACAAAAAAGGGTTTGAAGAAAATAGTTGAAGAAAATTTTTGCATAAGTTTGGTTAAATTTCGATTACTGTTAAGGGCAGATCTGTTCCTCACTCATTTAAAACATTTCAATAGCACAACTTAGGCCTAAAAATGTGGTAGTTTCTCTTGCCACACCATAACAAACAACTCATTATCGAATTATACAAACAGTTCATAGATAATTTTATTATCAAATAAATATCGATGACCTCTTAACACTTTTAATTACGCTCATGGTCTCAAATATGATATCATCTGTCTGAACTCATCATCTGTTAGAAAAAAACAAAGAAAAGAAACAGAAACAGAAACCGACGCAGAAGAAACAAAACATGTGTCTTCTATTGAAGACTTTCATTTCATATGCTTTCTAAGCAGCATTTAAGCTTAAAAGTTATCGATAATTTATTCTTAATGAAAATTTAATGATCCAGTAAATCAATTTTACTTTTACAAATACACTGTAAATGTATGACGAATTTTTTTTGAGTAAACTTAGCTTCTTTTTATTTTTCTATTTCTCTTGATTCTTTCCTTCGTTTCCTTCAATGGACCACAATATACATGCATGCTGTGTCTATGGTATTATCGTAATCATATCATATACATACGGCGTAAAAATGGTAATGAAAAACAATGAATTTCTATTGTTTTGATATCTAATGCTGTAGGCTTTAGGTATTTGCGCCACTTGAGGGGGCACAATTACCACTTGGTGGTATATTTGTGCCATAAAATTTGTCGCGACTCTGTGCCTTTTGTTGAATTAATTTGGTGTCAAACTATTAAAATTGACCTCATGCGTCTATAAATCTAATGACTGACATTCATCGATAGTTTTAAAATGTTGAAGAATGTTGATTTTTCTCTTTTAAATACATCAGAATCATGTTTATCAAACCTTTTACTTCACAAAATGTATGTTATCGAAAAATATTATATAGAAAGTTAAAAAAATATTTTGAATTATTTTTAACCAAATATTTTCTATAGAAAAATTGTTGTTATCGAAAAATTTTCCATAGAAAAATTATTGTTATCGATAAATTTTTAGTTGAAAGTTGTTGTTATCGAAAAATTTTCAATAGAAATTTGTTATCGAAAAATTGTCTATAAAAACCTTTTTTTTTAATAGAAAATTGTTATCGAAAAATTGTCTATAAAAACCTTTTTTTATAGAAAAATTTTCTAAAGAGAAATTATTGCTATTGAAACATTTTCTATGGATGTTATCGTAAAATTTTCTAGTTAATGTTATCGTAAAATTCTCTTTAGAAAATTGTTATTATCGGAAAATTTGAAATAAAAATTAATCGTTATCGTAACATTTTCTTTAGAAAAATTATCGAATAGTTTTGCTTTTGCTTTTGGCAAAAAACAATCATATTTTGTAATCGTAAATTATTATAACTGAAAAATTTTTATGGAAAAAAGTTGTTATCGAGAAATTTTCTGTAGAAATTTGATTATTGTATTCATTTTGTTATCGAATAAATTATAAAATACCAAAAAAATATAGAAAATTTTTGTTATCGAAATATTTTTATTGAAAATTTTTCCTATAAATCTGCTTCCTGCAAAATATTATTGTTATCGAACCATTTTTTTTTTGTTGTTATCGAAAAATTTTATTTAATTTGAAGTTTTTATAGAAATTTTTATTCTTATCGAAAAATTTTCTATGATAAATTTTTGTTATCGAAAAATTGGTATTGAAAATTTGTGTTATCGAAAACTGAAATACTTTTTAGTTATTATTTTATTATTTTTTCAAAAGTTTACATTTAATTACTAGCTTTCAAAAAATATCTTTATAGAAAATATTTTAATTATCGATAAATTAACCTTTGATAATTATTTGAAAATCATTAATATGTTAAATATTACAATTAATTTAAGAGTATTATTTTTATTTCTATTTTATTTGCCCCTGCTTTCCATTTATATTCTTTGAATAAGGAATTACAGCGTCGTAATACATCTACAAATTGCTTCTGTTGATGTTTTTTTCTTTTCTTTTCTTTTCTTTTCCGATTTTTGCATAAAACCTAACATATTAAGATGCATTAAGATTTAATACGCTGATGTTGTTGCTGTTATTGTTGTTATTGTTATTATTCTATTTAAAATTCAACTTTTCTTTTCATATTCGTTTTTCGTTTTATTTGCTTTACTTTGCTTTGCTTTGCAACATTATTTCCCAGGGTATAAATGTGGCAATCTAAAGTGGTTTTTATGCAAAATGTTGGTAATAAAAGTGAATTTGTTTTTGCGTTCGCAATTGTATAGTTGTCGTACTCGTTATTCGTTATACGCTTTTGTGATGACAAATGAAGAAAAACCACAGCTGTGTGAATAAATTTTATTTATATTTGCCATCTCGTTGTCTGTTTTTCGTTTTTCGTTTTCTTTTTTATTTTTATTTTATTCAGATTTTTTCTTTCATTTTTTCTCATTTTTTTTTTTTCGGGTAAAATTGAAAGTTTGCTGGTTCTTTGGTTTGAATTTTTCTTTCGTTTTATTCTTATGTAATGTTATAACACCGTTAAGATGATGGGATATCTTGAATGGCTGAAGTATGAAACGAAAGGAAAGAAAAAATTGAAGAAAATATTGCATAAGAAGAGAATCTGAAATTCCATTCTCAAGGCCACTAGTGTGATTGCATTCATAAAAAATAATGTTAGATTTTGTAAAACAGAATGAAATGAAAATAGAATGAACGAAAAATAATGCATGCATTTAAAATTCAAATTACTGTCATAATTTCATAAATCTTGCAATAAATAAACATACACAAAATGAAAAAAGAAAACCTAAAGAAAATGCTGCTAAGATTAGTTTTTTTTTAAACGTTGACATATTTTGTAGCAATATGTTCTAAAATTTTTGTTAAGTAAAGAAAGTGTTCAATTTTTTAACGATTTACAATGATAACAACAATATGCAATATGTTGCAGCACTATATGAATGCAACAAAATTATGCAACCTTTTCTGTTTACGTTTATTAATTCATTTAAACTGTGAAACACAACATTTTTTGTTATTTTTTTTAAGTGACAGCTTTAGCAACATGTTGCCAATGTAACACCTTCATAGAATATTTTTAAAATATTATTTATCAAATATGTTTAGAAACATTTTACAACTGCAAAAGCTGAACAATTTTGTTATTGCTTGGCAAGTATGATAAGCAACATGTTGCTGTATTATATTTTTGCATAAAAACAGCAAATATGGTTTCAAAGGTTTGATTACAAGCTTTTTTTTTAGCAAAAGTTTGTAAAGTTTGTAATGAACATCAAAATTTTGTTTTGTTTTTGGAACTTCAAACGCATATTTAAGAACAATATTCCAGTGTCTGTTGCTAGTAACATTGTTTTAACAATATGTTGCTAAACAAACGTCTTTTTCTTTATTCGTAATGTATTTCTTAATACTAAAATTCATCAATAAAATTCAAAAAGCTTCAAAACCTCATTCTTATGAATATATTTCTAGAATACATGTTGCTAGCAACATTTTATAAGATATTTCTCTCTAGAACCTAGCTTTGCACATTGAAATTTACCTTTCTTAGTATTTAAATCGTCTTTATAATTATATTTTAAGGTTTGGGAGAATATAACTTTTGATTTGGTTCAGTAGAAGAACTTGAGGGGTTTATTCTGTTAGTTAGGTAGGTTGAGAGTAGTGTTTTGTACTCAGATTAACAGATCGCAGCTATACATTCCTTTCGTTTATAGCCTCATCATTAAACTGAAATGCGGCATGAGGTTACCATAGTCTAGTAGATAGTGCGTTGGTTTATTAAACGTGAGGCCACGTTTCGAACAAGAAGAAATATAAGAAATTATTTCTTCAGCAACTTTCTCCCACTAGGTTTCAGCAACATGTTGCAATAAATTTTTTTTATTATTCGTTTATTTTTTAATATAGAAATAAAAACTTCAAATAAATATATGATAGCAAAGTCCCTTGCAAATATGTTTAGATACAATGTTGCTGAAAGACTTAACCATTTCTTATTAAAATTTTTTTTCAAAGTTTTTATTAAGTTTTTCTGCAACATTAACTTATTTCAATTGAAATCGATTAAAACATTTAATACAACGCTGATGCAATGTTTTAGCTACATGCTGCTAACGAAGGTAAACTAGCAACATGTTGCTGACTTTTCTTTAGAAAATATGCAATCCAAAAAAAAAAAATTTTTTTTCTTGTTGTGTTGTGTTATCTTTTAACATTTGAATGAAAGACTTCAAATTAATGGACCCTTAAAACTTCATTTATCATTTAGTGGCCATTGTTTAGACTATACAAGCGGAAGTCGAGTATTAAAAGTACTTAAATAAATTGTTATAGAAAAACTCAAATGCCATACCAACAATACATACAATGATGAAATACAACTTAAGAAAGAGAGTGAGTGAAAGGGCCAGAAAAGGGAGTTAGCATAGCAATGAAATCAAGTAGAAAAAAAAAACAAACGACAAGAGTACAGAACAGAACAGAACAGAAAAGAATAGCAACTGACAAGATACAAGCAAATGGAGTGAACTAATGCTAGATTGAAGAGAAGTGACCAAAGTCGTAACGAACAAGCGGAAATACAGACAAATGAATAAATGAATGGACAGTTAGACATCATTAATATCAAAAGACATTGGACTGCTGTAACAGTAGCATGTTTGTTACAAATCCATATTAAAAATGAAACAACATTTGCATTTTGTAATACACTTTTCTAAATACTTAACTATCTTCTTGGCTATTCTTTCACATTCTTATTCTGTTTTATTTTCTTTTTTGTTTTTTGTTTTTTGTTTTTTGTTGTTGTAAAACCTTTAAGACTAATGACAAATTAACTAAACGATTAATCAAGTAGCAGCCCATCACATCATGTTGCATAGAAGTGACCAAGTGCTGTTGTATCTTAAAGGCGAATCGAATGTTTAGCCATCTACAGTCGTTTACGTCTGCTAGTGTTGCTTTTAATTCATTCTGGCTTCTTTATGGGTTTTGTTTGTTTGTTTGTTTTGCTTTCGTTTTGAAAAGAAATTTCTCTAATGGACTTTGTCAATGTATTTCCCTCTCTATCTTGTTGTTGTTGTTGTTATGCTTTATTTATTAGACAATGACTGGCTGGGTATTTGGCTCGGGGTCTTTGGTCAGTTATTAGGCATGTAGACGGACCAAACAACAGACGAGACAATCTATGATGTTCGAGTAAATGATGGCACAAGAAAAAAAGATCATGAGCACTACAGTTTGTCTATCTGAATGTCTGTCTGTTTGTAATTTTAATTGTTGTTTTTGTTGTTGTTGTTTTTTAATGATAAATTTCACAAAATTAAAAGAGATTAAAGAAACGTTTTTTCTAGTCTTTTCTCCGTTTTTTTTTTGTTGCTTCATAACCCAGACAGACTGTAATAGAAACGCTAATGTTAATGGAGAGAGCGAAGAACGAGAGAGAGAGAGAAGTGACACTTTTTTTTTGAAACACAAAAACAATATTATTAATGAGCATCAAATTACAAATCCTTAAATCGTATTAATTTACGTTTTGTTTTTCCACTTGTCTCGCCTATAACTACAAAAAAAAAAACTCCAAAAAAAAAGAAAAAAATTTTAAATGTTGCTGGCTTGGAAAATCGTTGCAAATCCCTCATGTTAAGTATCAACTTTAACAAATGAAGCAAAAAGAAAATTTTCACACTTTTTACAAAAAACGCAAAATGAAAATAAAAAAAAACATTTTTAAAACGGAGTATGATAACCCACCAACAACATTCCTTAGCAACATTATCATAATGTTGGCGTCAATGCTATTGATGGCGTTGATGATAAGAACAACAGTCAAGTTAAATATGCTTTAAATATGTTCAAAAAAAACTCTTTTTTTTTGTTTCTCTGTTTGGCGTAAACTTTCGTTTTAATCACTTCAAAGATTTGTAACGCAACAGAGTTGCCAGTGGCATTAGCAATACAATGTTGCAACGGAAAAGAGAAGATTTAAAGGCTTTAAAGTTCTTGGTATATGCTCCGTAGCATAGTATAATATATTCTAATGAATTATGTCTTTAAAAATTCACATAAATGTTTAGCAACATGTTGAGCAAACATAATTTAAAATAAATAATTTTTTCGTTACTAATAAGAATGACTTTCTCAACTAAACAAAAAATATAGTTTAACTCAGTAGTTCGTTTAGTAATCAAGGTTCAAAACCTGTTTTTATATTATTGGATTTTGAAATAATATTGATATGTTGCCGGCAACATTGTTTAGCAACATTTTTTAATATTTGGTAACGAATTTTATTAAAATAATAACACTAAACTTATGCCTTCTCTGTGTTTGATTTTGTTTATCCCTGTCCAGCAACAAACTGTAATAAATGTTGCAGGCAACATCTCTGCTAATAAGATTGTTTGACCTCAAAGAAGCAGTTACATTTTGAGAACATAGCTTTCAAGTTTAATACCCACGTATACCACCAAATTCTTCTTTCGAATTTTATTTCTTAGCACATAAATCCAACAATAATATTTATGAAGTTTAGCTACATGCTGCTAGCAACATTTTATATCAATTTTTGCAAAAGAACCTGGTTGTATTGCGTATTAAAATTTACGTTTTTGAGAACGTAAATCGCATCTGTTAGGTATATTTTTAAGTCAGAGAGAATAATACTTTCGGTTAGTCATTTTGGTGAGCCCAAGAGATATTAAACTATCACACCCCTAGTCACCTAACAAGACTTTACATGAGTCCTCTAGGCTATGTGTGTGGTCTGTCAAGTTTCAGTATCTTGGGGGATGTAAATGTAGTCTGTTCTCCTAGTTAGGGAGAGATCGCTTGTACTTACATAGATGGAATAGCTATTAAACTATCATAGCCCCATCATCGGGCTAGGAGAGATAGCCTAATCATTTGCCTATTTAATATAATTCAATTAGTGAAACTGGAGGCTCTATACTAATTAAAATTTCTATGGGAATATCTATATAACAACATGTTTCAGCAACATATTGCAACAAGAAACTGTTTTTCTTTAAATGTTTCTAAAAATTGAAATGCAAACTCTACGTTAATGGAAGCTTTAAAGTAGCTTTTTATCAGAAACATTTCCTAAAATATGTTTAGATACAATGTTTCATCGCGTTGCTAAAAGATTACAACATATTCCTTTTAGCAACATGTTGCAATAAAAAATGTCAGCAATTTCTCTTCTCAATACATATTTTAACGTTACGTGAGCAGTTCATTTTTGATTTTCTTAATTCCAAACGTTTGAGAAACTATTTTTAAACTCTAATATTACTTTCACTTGTATTGCTAACCTGGCAACTCTCTTTATTGGCAATAAAACTCATTCGTAAGAAGATAAATGACAGTTGAGTAATAGAATTTGAAGTTTTTCTTCATGTTTTTTTTTAAACTTGATAAGAGAGTTGGAGAGAGTGTATGAGAACGTTTAGTTAAAAGTTTTCCTTGTTTTTTTTCGAAACCATCAGATAAAACATCAGCAAAAAACATTTTTTTTTTAAAAGTTCAAACAGGAAAAGTTTTTTTCTTACGAAAATCATTAAAGGAGGGGGAGTGGTGTACAAGCAAATATATGCGTTCGACACTTTTGCTGATAAGCTTTTGCCGCTTTTTGCATACATCGTTTTGGCATTGAATAATGAAGAAAGGCATTGATAGTTAAACGATGAGTCTGTCTTTAAGGCACATAAAATGTGTTACAAAAGGGAGACCACGAAACATATGTGGCAGCTTTCATTTCAAAATGCAAAATCTAATATCTTTTTGCGTTCAATGTGAAATGGCCCATATGCGTTTGGCCTTTGTATTCAACTATTGCCAAGAGCTTGGCTGTCTGGCTCTCTACCAACACCGTTCGTAATGGGCTGCAATTTTCGTTAATTTATGCATTGGAAAGAAACCATATTACAACGCACTGATATACATTCATAAGCGTATTTTCACACACAAACACACAATACAGACAAGCTGATATACAACTATACTAACGGTTATAAGGTAAGGATGTAGAGCAGAGTATCTGTGGATAATAAAGCCAGCTCCCTAACGTGGCATAATAACTTTCTGCTGTAAAACACTTAAAATATGCATGAGGCCCATATGATGTTTATTTCTCAGGCTATTATGCTCACTTAAAATAAAACAAAATAAAGATAAACTTCGCTCTAAACTATAAAGTAAAAAAAAGTACCAAAAAAATAGTACCAAAAAAAGTACCAAAAAAATAGTACCAAAAAAAGTACCAAAAGACAGTATTGAAATGTACCAAAATAATCAAATTTATTTTCTCATGGTTAAATGAGTGGGACAACGTTAAACATCTTGTCAGATAGTTTATATCGTCGACCGTAAAGTGTAGGAAAGTGCTTGGAAACTACTTCCAGAAGGTAAACCGCCTTCATATAATATTTCGTATCATATTTCGTGGCCACGTAATGTTCCACCATTAATAAAATCATCGAAATTCCATTGAAATCATGGTTGTTTGTGTGTTTTATTTGACATTACTTGGAAACTTATTTTTCAAGTGTATGTTCACTTATGTGTGCAACTATACAAGGTGACTATCCTAAGCTATTTGAACTAAAGCAACTTTAGGTATTAAAAAAAAAGAGGAATGCTGGCAACAATAAAAGGAAAAACAATAGGAAAAGCTTCTAATGTGTTGGGATTTGTTAATGACACACTCTCTCAAACACACGCTACGAGAGTGCTGTTTCGGCATTAACAACAGCGGCAATAATTACTTGATATGTCCACATGTCTGTCTGGCAGTCCGTTTCATGCATGTCTGTTTGTCTGTTCCTCTCTCTCTCTCTCTCTGTCTGTCTGACAGTGAGTTCATCTATACACTTTGTTATGTAAGGTTTACGTTTTCATTACTATTTGTCGCTCAGCTCAGCTAGACGCAGTGAAATGGTCTTTCATTTGCCTTTCCCTACCCTTAATATCTCATGCCCATCAATATTTCAACTTTAACGTTTATGTCACTTTGTTGTTGTTGTTGTTGTTGTTGTTGTTGTTTTTGTTTGTTGCAAAAAGGCAGGCTATTTTCTCTGTTTTTTTGCTCCAAAAGAATTCGAATTGTGTGTTCAGTTCGTTAGTTGAGGGTATTTATGCGAGTTTTTTTTTGTATCCGCATGAGCCTAAAATTTTGTGTACCATGAAATCCTATTTGGTGTTAATCTTTGGGGCTAATGTTTTTGCTTATAGCCAGAGTGCTGTTAGTCTGTCTACTACTATTGCCAGGTTGGTTGCTGGTTGCTGGTTGCTTTTGTTTTTCCTGTGTGTCTGCCTGTCTATACACTTAAACAGCATTCTTATAGGCCAGGTTTTGGTCTACGCCAACAATAACTACAAATGAAATGAAATTGAAAGACATTTAAGATATTTTTATGAAGGCTTGCCCTCTCCCTCCGTTTCCCTACTGCTCCCATCTTTCATTTGTAAGAGTTAAAAGAATTTTTGCTTTGAACAATTACAAGCCCTTGTTGTTGTGCTTTACTTGTGACTGTGTTTTCAAATGTTTTATGACAGCAGCTTAAATGGTTGTGGAGGATGGGTTTATAAGGGTTTATGGTTTTGAGATGACTTTTCATGAAATCTAGCAAATTAAAATTAATTACGAAAGAAGATTTATGAAACATTAGATTAAATTACAGAAAATTTATTTTTGTTTTCTCAAAAAATGTGTAATAATTTACAAGAAATTAATTTATGTTAGTACTCCACATAAGTTTCAAGGACCCTTAAGGGTCATTTAATATAAACAATGTGGCAGCAACATTTTGAAAACTTTAGAGTAACATAAATCGTAATAATTTATTACAGCAAACAACTGAAGAAGGAATTATTTGCATTGTTTCAGTATTAAATAAACATTTGGATCTCTTAGCAACATGTTGCTAAACATAATTTAAAAAAAAATTTATATTACTAGAAAAGAAAATTTAAAATAAACTCTTTCCACTCTTTAGCAACATGTATATAAGAAATATCCTGTCTCTTAAACTAGTTTCTTTGGCGACTGTTTATTTTTGTACAAAAAAAATATTCTATTCCCAAGCTACATGTTGCTATACACATTTTTCAGCAACATGTTCTAAAACATTTTACTTTAAACCTATTCTTACCATATTCTCCTGGAATAGCACACATTGGCTGATGATGATGTGGATGCTGGGGACAAATGCCATCATGAGGATGTGGTGCCAAATAATATTCAGCCGGATAGAATTCACCGTGATACTGTATATAGAGAGAACCCGGACCCGGAGGTGGTGGTGGTGCAGCTACGGCAGCAACAACATTATTCGGATTATTCATACCATTATTACCAGCGCCACTGCTATTATTACCACTAGCACCACCACCGCCACCACTGCCGCCACCAGCACTATTTGAACTTACACTGCTGGCCGTAGAGCCACTTGGTGAGAGACCACCACCATGACCATTCTCCATGGGCGGTGTGGACTGTGAGGGTCCATGTTGTGGTGGTCCATGTGGCGGTGTTGGTGGTGGTGGTCCACCATGATGGTGATGATGATGGTGCATGTGAGGTGGTGGTGGCATTGGTGCACCACCGGTAGCAGCCATATGAGCCTGCATAGCTGCCACTAAGGCCATTTGTTGCTGATGTTGCTGGGGATGATGCACTGCACAGGGCACTAGTTGAGCACCCTGTGGTGGAGCTGGTGTTTGTTGCAACAGCGGCGGTGAAGCTGGCAATGGAGGATTTGTGCCAGCTTCAGAAGGCGATAATTGTTGCTGTTGCTGTTGTTGTTGTTGTTGTTGCTGCTGATGATGTTGATGCATAACATGTTGCATGTGTTGTGTATATTGTTGTTGTTGTTGTTGCGACTGTTGCTGACTTGCAGTTGGTTGGGGTGGTGCAGCCTGTTGTGGCGGCTGTTGCTGTTGTTGTTGCTGTTGCTGCTGCTGCTGCTGCTGTTGTTGCTGATGCTGTGGCACTACCATAACTATGCCGCCTGTTGAGCTTGTCTGCTCTACGGACAAGGACGACAAACTATTTAAAGACGATGTAGACGAAGAGGTTGATGCCACATTATTGTTATTATTGTTATTGTTATTGTTGTTGTTGTTGCTATTATTTGTGTTATTGTTATTGTTGTTGAAGTTCTTACTTTGTGATTTTTGTAAAGAGTTTTGTTTTTGTGTTCTTTGTGACTGTGCTTGCTGCTGTTGTTGCGGTTGCTGTTGTGGCGGCTGTTGTGGTGTTTGCTGTTGTGTTGCTTGAGTTGCGGCTGGTTCGTTGCTTGTAGCCGTATTTGTCATGCGCACCATTCTTTGTTTCGTTTAAATCCGTTTAATAAGTTCGTTGAATAGAAACAAATTCGTTTTTTTTATATTAAGATTACAGTTATATTGAGAAAGTAGTTGTTAGAAAAAAAATGCTTCTAGTGCTTGATGTTGATAAACATTGTTGCAACACTAGAGAGATGCAAAATTGTGTGTTTACAGGCAGTAATTGTTGTTTTTAATTTTGTTTCTAATTTTTCTTTTTTTAGCTGTAAAAACATAGATTTTTAATTAATTTTAACACTGAAACACTGGAAAATTTCGCTTTGCAAACTCAACTCACGTTTTTATAGAAGGTTTTCCAAGAATTTTTCAATTAAAAAAAAAAAAAAATAAAATGCTTTTTGTTGTTGGAATAAAAACAAACAAAAATTCTCTTTACGTTTCTTATGAAAGGTCAGGGTTATCTTGAGATTATTATCTTATCCGTTGGTTGTTGTACTTTTTTACGTTATAAACTATGGATTTTGAATTAATGCCTCCGCTCATCTCTTTGAGAACCCTTTTTTAATTTTATTTTTTTATTTCTGTTTCTAATTCTTTTTCTATTTTTAATTTAAATTTCATTTTACAAACTGGGTCATTATGTTCTTCTATAAAACAAAACCCAGACACACACACACTCACTCACTCATTATTATTTTCTTAAAATAAAATAAATGTTTTGTTGTTGTTATTCTTATCATTTTTGTTGTTATTAAATGTAAACAAATAATTAAAAAAAAAATCTAAAACACAGATTTTTAAACAATAACTACGAAATGTAGACGGAAATACTGTCTAATTCATGAAAAAAATGAAAAAATGAAAAAATGAAAAAATGAAAAAAAACGAGCGATAATAATGTACAAAATGTAGGACTGAAGGCATAAATGAATGATTAAAAGCATGAATAAACCCATGAATGAAGTAATGAATCTTATAGAAGGAAATGTTTTATGGTATGAGAGAAAAATGGCAGCAATTAAACCATTTTGCTAAGCAAATTAAAATCAAATAAGGTTTGTGACTCCGCTAGTATAGGCCCGAAATAAGTAAAAGTATAACAAATGCTGAGACCTAGACTGTTATAGATTTTTGATCTAAAGGCGAACTTCAAGTTAAATTGAAAGAGCTAGTTTGGTAGGTAGTGTGTTTGACGTATTAAGATGAGAGTGGTTTAACACTCGGATACTAGTAGCTGCATAACATGAAATTACAAGATTCTAGACAATGTCCGAAGACAATCTGACAATTTTACGTACGAAAACAATCATAGAACTTTAAGTCATGCTTCATTGCCTTCCTAGTGAGCATTAGCTGGACCAGTACAAAATTCTTGCCGTAGTCAAGATCAATTTTTCCCAATCTAGGTTTCTTTTCTTTCTCCTAAAACAGTATAACCTTCTTTCTAGCATTCCAAAGACATGCACTTCCCTTGAGTTGTTGTTCTCAGTTAGAAACAATGTCTGCTTCAAAGTATTTGTTGAGAAGATAAGGGGTGCTGTAAGAAGCTAGATTGTAATCCTGATGAAAGGATTGTTATGATCAATCATTGTGTTTCAATAATAATTTCTTTCATCTAAACATCGAAAAAAAAAAAAAAAAATCAAAAAATTTTTTTGTGCACACTCCTCACACTTTAATATTTTATTTTTATTCGCTTATTTTTAAAATTTTTTTTCTTTTTTTTATCAAAATGTTTTATTTCTTGTGCTTTTTTTTTTTGTAACTCTAATCACGGATTTCAAAATCATTTGTCATGTTGCCGAAATTGAACTTCCAATTGCAGTTTCTCTCCCTGAGCTCAAATTCAAATTCTTTCTTATCGCATGAAACAATGATTTTTTGATACGATTTACTGCTGCTCGCATATCATCACTGGCATGTGACAAATTGAAGCAAGAAATTCTTGTTAATTTTTGCTGAAACAATACAACACAACAGTCATAGCAACAACAACAACAACAACAACACATGTGTACACGTTTTTCATTTTGTTTTTGTTTGTTTCCTTTTTTTTTAATATTTTTTTTCTTCTTATTTGTTTAATAATAATTTCTATTTAGAAATTGTTATTGTTGTTGTTGTTGTTGTTGTCGTTTTATTGTATTGTTTTTATAAATTTGAAAAGCAAAAAATAAAAAAAACAGATTTTGTTTTTGCTGAAGCTGCTGTTTTTCTTTCTTTTTTTTTTCATTTATTATTGCGGAAACAGATTATTTGCGGCAACACGATATCATTTCAGCATTTATTTGGAATGTTTATTTAGAAGAATTTCTATTTTTTCATTTCAATTTTTTCTTTTTTTTTTTGTATTTATTTTTATCATAATATAACGTTAAAATAAATAGAAAAAAAAAACAACAACAACAACAAAAAGAGCTTGTGTAAATAGAAATTCTGGTTTGTTGTATGAAAAATGAACTTTTATTGCAGGGGGGGGGGCGAATAAACAAAAACGTTTAAAAAAAATCCGAAAACTATTTTTGAATTTCTGGTGTGTGATTATTTTTAAACGGAATAATTAAAACGTTTTACAATGAAGGGGAATAAAATAAATGCTTTAAGGACTCAAGTTTATAACAAAACTGTTTCAAAATCATTTGAGGGCATACTGGATTACTTAATTCAATTAGTCATTGCAACCCTTTAGTTAGGATTACAATCCAGCTTCCCCCCCAGCACCTCTGTTGTGTGTGTTCATTTTATCCATGAGTGGCAGGATCTACAGTTGAAGCTGGACTCCAAAAAAGACAGACTTTTTTTTGGTAATTTTTATTTTATTCTCAGAGTTTTTACCAGAAGATTGCTGAGACAAAGTGGCCGAAGAAATATTTGCTTCGTATTTCATTACTTTCGATATGTCTGGGCTATGGTGTGAGCCACAACTTCATGCCTAACACTATTCAACATACAGTCTACTAGACTACCACTACCTTCATACTACAATTCTCCATAGAAATAGGCGATATTCAGGGGCAAACATAGCCATCGATTTGATAACAAAAACAGGCTTTATAATATCCATGTTGTTCAAGTTAATCGTTATATTCTCAAGGAATACTTTGATGGGTTTCGTAACAGTTTATATCTTAGCATTTGTTATGCTACTGGCCTATATTAGCGGAGTCATAAACCTTATTTGCTTACAAAATAACTTAATTGTTGCTATTTTTCTCTCATACCATTAAACATTTCCTTTTATTGTACGATAATAACGGTTCAAATATCGTTCTGCATCTGCAAGGATGTGATGAAGAGGTTTAAGTCCCTCGTACTTTACCAATAGCCTGCTTATTCAGTTCAAAGTTCAATGGTAGTTTGAATGATCTCTTGCCTCCATAAAGGTGTGCACGAGTAAAGGAAAAACTGAGTTTCCCAGTGTTGGAGGACTGATTTTTAGGATCTTATATTTCCAAGTGAACCGTACAAGGTTAACATGCATAGGATAGAAAAGCGATGTTGAACATTGTGATAAATATGGACCAGGAACACCAGAAAAATTTACTACTTAAAAGCGTTATTTTAAGGAGCTTCTAAAAAAATATTTTCCGCAACCAAATTTCATATCAAATTTCTTCGAATGATTGCATTCAAGGGGAGTTTAGTTACTTAAGACAGGAGCAAAGTAATCATTAACAAACTTTTAAAAATTATTTGCAATAAAGATTAAAATGCCTCGTCTATATGCATGCTTTGTTGTCTATGGCTTAGACAGACAGCCTAAATTCCTTTTCAAACTTTCATTTCAATTAACATTTCTAGCCACCATTTAACACCTTTAGAACAATAATAATTAAAAAGAAGAAGAAATAAAAGATATTCCAGACGCTTTTAATACCACCAAAAAACAAATTTCTTTAAAAAAATTAAAAAAAAAAACTGCCAATTGTATGCGAATGGATTTGAAATGTTGAGGCTAAATGGCTTACGAGAAGATTTTCAGGTATTTTCACTTAATAAAACTGTTGTAATAACGGCAATGGCAGCGGTAAGCTGCAATAGAAAACGTTTGTATAACAATATAACAGAAAACCAATTATTACGTTATTACGTTTACTACAATATACTTTAACGTATGGTTGACTACGTAATGGAATAATCATTAAAAAAACAGAAGAAATAGAAACAGAGACAGAGTGCTTACAGTGATGGAATGATGGGTTTGGTCAAGAATAGATGAAGACGAAGAAGATGAAGAAGAAGAAGAAGAAAAGAAGGGTATTAGTTCCACTATTACGACTACTGCGTCTACGTCTAGATTATTACGGTTGTTAGATTTTGAATACAATTACACAATACAACACAACACAACACAATACAACACAACACAATACAACACAACAGCAGTAATGGCAACTCATACAACAGATAGTAATAGAGAGACAAAAACAATAACAAACCGTACATAAAAAGTAATTTAAACAATATGAAAATACTTGTCACTTTTGCTTAAAACCAACAACAACAACAAAAAAAGAAAAAAAAATGGAGAAAAACAGCAACAAAAAAAGCATCAAATTTCCGTCTGCAGTTTTGTTTTTTTTTCTTCTATTTTTTTGGTCTTCGTTGAGCTTGTAATACCTGCAGAACTGGGAAGTAGCAATCAACTAACAATTGCTTGTTGTTTGGTTGTTTTTTCGTTTTTTTTTGCTATTCTTACCAGTAGTCCGTCTACTGTCGGAAGAGAGACAAACAGAGAAGAGACAGAAGTATGACTATTAACACCTTGTCTTAAGTGTTAATTTGAGGGGATTCACTCGAAAATAATATCTCCTTCCTAAACTATTATCGTATTTAGTTTTTTTTTTGTTTTTTTATTAACATTTCCAGCTCTTTTTTTTTGCATTCTTTATTCTTTCCCTCTTTTCTCGTATTTCTTTTTGTTGTTGTTTTTGTTTTTCTCATTCTCTCTCTTCTTAGTGGTATTTTTATCAATGAACAAATGAATAGCTCCACTATAATGATAGCAATAGAATGATAAAAACTTAGTGAATAGAATCCATTGGCAAGTAATACAAGGAACTATTACACCATTTCCAATAAATTTATAAATTTTTTTGGTTTTAAGTGAGATCAAGACTTTGGTTATGTATTGTGGTAGAGTGGAGCAGTATGTCACTGTTATTCATGTTCATCATATAGGTTAGGTAACGCTCTCTTTTTAAAGTATAAGCTTCCACTTAGACTTGGGATTAGGCCCAATGTGATACCATAAATGAATATTTATCCCAGGCACTCTCTGTAGGAAAGCACTCGACTATTAAAAATATCTTGCAATTGCAGAAATCTTTCTTCGGAATGTCCATTCAAGGAGGACAACGCCAAAAACCGCCAGCTCTTCATACAAGAAATCTACTACTCTTCCGCTTTAGATCTACATCACTTACAGAAGATGTTCAAGCGAATGTCAAATCTAACGGCATGCCTGTCAATAGGTAGTAACTAATGAGAATTGCAATTCCGAAACGGATGGTCATGATTGCGGCCCTTTCAACATGTCAGTGACCTACTCGCAGGATCTTGAAGTGACTAAAACATTTAGGTTTCGTTGTTTATAAAAAAACCTGGACGTAGGTATTGTTTTAGGCTACAGTTACTTGTCAATTTTTAGCACAAAATTATGAAAGATTATTATTACCCTGACCTTTGACCTCAAGAAATATTTATAGAAAAAATTATTATTTTTTTTGGCCTCAGACGCTAATTTTTTTTAAAAAATTTAACTCAATTTAAAAAAATTTCGTTGACCTTTAATTATGTTGATTGACCTTTGACCTCATGTAACTTTTATACAAAAAGTTCATCATTTTCCTACCCTCAGACAATAAAATTAATTTTAAAAATTTGTTTCGATTTAAAAAAAATTTCATTGACCTTTGGTAATGATGATTGACCTTTGACCTCATGAAACATTTATACAAAAATTTCTTAATTTTCTTAGCCTCAGACAATAAAATTAATTTTAAAAATTTTGTTTCGATTTAAAAAAACTTCGTTGACCTTTGGTCATGATGATTTGACCTTTGACCTCAATATCCAACTGAACATTTTGTCACATTAATCTTGATATTTTGCCTTGTGGCACCTAAAATTATTCAAACATAGATTTCAGTATGAGAACCTTGACCCCCTAAATAAATTAAAAAATACTCCCTGGAAATGGTGTAGAAGAATAAACATTATTTTTTCTCTTTCGCTTCCCCTGGTTATTCGATTGGAAACGGAAAGCGAAAAAGTCTTATAGAAATTTGTCAAGAGAACTATGAAAGAAACCCCATCTATTTGTAACTTTTAATTATTTCTTGCAATTGTTACATGGCTGTGATGGCTATGAAGGGGGGAGAGGGGAAGACAAATGCCCTCTTTCACTTAATCAACATGTCTATAGTACTGCATGTCTTGTCTTGGATATGTTTTTCTCTTTTTTTTTTTTTGATTGTCATTATTGTGTTGTCTTGTCTTGTTCTTTTTTTTTTTTTGCCTTTTATTGTGAATATGAATGGTATTGTATGCGTAAATTTCTCATACTTTCCCAAAAAAAATAGGTTGTTTCGTATACAAATTCTATTAAAAGAAATTATTTGTCCAAGTCGATAAAGATAAGGTTTATTGTTGTTGTTGTTATTGAAAAGAAAGAAGAAAAATGTTGACAATTTTGTCACACAATAATTTTCGGATAAATTAAATTCTTTTTCTGTTTTTCTTTTACGTTCTTTCGTTCTTACGTTCTTTCGTTCTTACTTTTGTTGTCAATTCAATAAAAAAAGAAAATAATTTTTCTTGATACAATCTGATGGGAATTATCAGACCAGAAATACATAAAAATGGATAACCTTTTTGCTCTTTACGACATTTGATTGAATAAAATTTGAAAGCGGGGGGGGGGGGTAAATATTATTTTTAGTTCCACAAAGAAAGGGAAATTAAGGGTTGATAGGTTGAATTGAACCAACTGAACCTTGGACAGTGAAAAAATTATGGAATTGCCTTTGATTCATGACCTTATCGTAATGAAACACTGCTTAACATAATTAAACAGTCTAAGGATGGAATTCCACACACAATATGTGTGATAAGTAAGAAGCTGGGTCCTGTAGTCCTGACTTAAGTTTGTTAGTGATCAAATTAAGTAAGTAAGTGAATCGGTTACCATAGCACGGAAGTATGTAAAGCCTTATCCCGAGTCATTCATTGGCTGATAGTGGTGCGGTTTCATACTTAGTAAGTTCACCATCTACCAGAGATTCACATTATGGCCAAAGCTTGAAGCAGACACGTGACAAGCGAGTAGCTCGATACTTCTACGAGGCTGATCAGTGCCATCGAGATAAGAAAAAATATTACGAACGGTTTTATACAAGACAACCCTTAACATACGACTCAGCCCGTTCAGTTCTTACAATCGTTTTCATTTCAGACTAAAACCATGCTGCTCTTTCTTAGTAACCATCATAGAGATCCGTTTAAACAAATCCGAGCATTTGAATACTTCTTACAAATTTTCAGGCAAAAAATTATTTTTTTACATTTACAAAGAAAAGTTATACACATAGAGGTAAAGGGCGTGGCACTATCCCCTTCTTTAAACCTTTCATATCAATCAACGATTGTTGAAAATTTTCTTTCAATTTTTTCTACCCTTTCCTTCATAGTTACATAACACGACGTTATGCTAAGTTTTGTTCATTAATTTTTCTTTAAAACATTTCATTCAATTAATGCAACACTATAACGGTATTATTTTTCATTTTACTAAATTTTCTTACATATTTTCTCTTTACTTTTCTTCATTAAATTTGATAAAGAAAGTGGCATGTAATGCAGCAGCATATTGTTAAAAGGAATTTTACGAAAAACAACGAAGGCTTTAACTGACACGTTCTGCTTAAATATCTGCTTTTACATAGGCTGTCTATCTATCTCTCTCTTCCACCCTTTCTCTTCTGCCAGAACAATATTTTTCCCCTTCTATTAACAGGTTTTGTGTTGAAAAAAAAAAAGTAAAGAAAAGTTGAAAAATATTTTCATATTCATCTGGCTGGCGAAAAACTATCATCGAAAGACGGTAAATCTTCTTAAAGAAAGACATGACATGGCATGGCAAGGCAAGACACGGTATATGTGGATGCCACAAAACATTTTCTTACAACATCTGTGTCAGTCAGTATAAAGATTCAATATGAATTATGCGTGTAATTCACGTTCTTCCTTCTACTTGCCCCCCCCCCCCCTTCCTTATATAATCGCAGTAGGGAAAAATTATGTTGAAAAGGAAGAGGATTTACTATGTGCGTGTGTGTTTGAGTGTGTGTTTGTTGATGCATGAAATGCCGAAAACTTATGTGGCATGTCTAGCAAGCATCATTATTTAAATATTTTCAATTGGAATTTGAATAGATTTTGTTGTTGTTGTTGTCTTGCGCTTTCATTTTTTTACGTGATTTATTTCCGTTTTCGACAAATTAGTTGACGTCTCTGTGTGAAATACGTTTCTTTCTTCCCTTTTGCCCTTTTTTTTTCTATATTTTTCAAAATATTTGTTTTGAAAAGGCAATCGTAATGAATGGCCTTAAATGAAGTAGTGGAACTATAATGGTGAAGTCTTTCCCACTCAGATAGGACTACGTCAGAAACGAACGTCACAGTTGGATCAGCCAGCAGCAGCTCTTGAGAAACGACAGGACTTTAATTGAACAAAGTGCCTTTCTAATACAGCCAGTAGAACAAACGAATCTTTTTCCACAAAGAATTTTGTTTTTATCTAAGTATAGATGGCAACCCTAACATTCTAGAACATGCAAAAGTAGAAAAATTAATCACTTATTCAGAACAAAGCTGTGAAGCTAGCGAGTGATTTCCCTGAATCTCACGGTTTTACCGTTGAGTCCCTAATGAACGTAGTTTTAATGTCCATGTTTGTAAATGCCGCGGCATTTGCAGGACAAAGTTGAATTATTCAAATGTAATTCATGTATATGGGTTTTGGGACATGGGGATGGTGATATCATCATAAACTGCATTGCGATTGCAGTGGCTAGAACCGATGAGAAGCTCGTAAAATGTGTCCATGTTACAGGGTCTGAGTCATTTGAGATCAGAAGAAGCTGAGACACGAGAAAGAATGGGAATCCCCATAATACCTTCTTTGTTAAGCTCCGATACTTTAGATGAATCTGAGATGAGGGATGTTAGGCACGCAGAAGTTAGTGAGAGATAGGGTCTTGCCAAAAGTGACTTGATTAAAATCCGCATCTAAACAAAACTGTTGGCATGATTGAGAAATGCCAGCCAGGAATTATACATGAATGACGGAATGGCTACTATCGGAACTTATACAACACATTTAGGCCATGTCTCTTAAACCTAATCCCTAATAAAATAATTGTTACTGCCTTTTCCATATAAACTTATTAAATAACTTTTTTTTTTTCTTTAAATACAAAATTTTATAACCAATTAAGGAACCTTATGTAGCCAAGCAACCCCCCACACAAAATGGAATCCTATGAGTACAATAAGTTTGCCTGTAGTTAGTTAACTTGTCTTGCCAATATTGTTGGGGGCTAAAATTTCATTTTTTCCTTTTAATTTTTATAGTTTAAACAGAAGTTTTTTTTTCTCTGAGAGAGAGAGAGAGAAAAATATCATAAAATTTTACTAAAAGTTTTATGATGCTTCTCTTACTCTGGTAAATTTTCTCAATTTACCTTCTTCTCTTGCATTGTTATTATATCACAACATCATCATTGTTATCATCATCATCATCATCATCATCATCATCATCACCATTATTATGGCCTTTATGATAATTGTAGTCACATTCTTCAGTGGCATGAAAGTTTCTTTTTTTCTCGGTTTTTTTTCTGAAAAATTTTCCCAACTTATTGCCGCCCATATCCATCCATCTCTCGTTGTGCACACATTGTTTGTGAACGTATTTCATGCACACTGAGTGCATTATTGCGCAATATGAGCGATACATTTTACCCGTTTTAGTACTTAAAATTAAAAATTTTGTTGCCAACATAGGTATTTCAAATGAATGTCCTTGTTTCCTAAAAATTTTTAAAGTTTTTTTTAGGCAAAGAAAGTAGGAAAGCATTAAAATGGAACTTTAACAGACCTTGTCAAGTCTGTATAAGAAATTAAAAAGTTTAAAAAGTACCAAAGAAAAATTGTATTCAATTCAATTAGTTTCTTTCCGGGAATGGTAATCAAAAGAAACAATAACAAATCAACAATAAGATTCTAGAAGTTGACAAATTGAAAATGAATGAAGCATAAATCGGGTCATAAGTAATATGTTGAGAGTGGCTAATAAATAGCTGGACGTATAAACATTGGAATAAGCCTGATAACAAAGAAACTTGAAGAACCTGCACAGATGTGGCCAGTTCTATGTGATAGAGCTTTGTACGTTCTGTTGAAAGTACTGTGTCTGTTAGAGAAAGTGTGGCCGTTCAGCTGGCATTGTCTACAGTTTAACAATTTTACGTCTTATGCTTATGGCATATTTTTCATTCGGATTTGCATAAGCGTCCATATAAAATCCAACCCACACAAGAATTAAATCCGGTTGACTATTCATATTGCCGTAGATATGCTGTGTGGGTGCTAAAGTAAAAAATGCATCTTAAAAGTAGGCGTGGCATTACGGCTAATCTATTTCAAATATAATATCTTCATGGCAATATTATTTGCCCTCTTGTCTTGCCTCTGCATTTATGTTCGCTAAAAGAGACAGCATATGTCTGAAAATATTTCGAAAGTTTAAATGACTTATTTTTTCTCTCTCTCTCTCTCTCTCTCTTTTTCTTTCTATCGATTTAAAGTCATTGCCACCACCACCATCATGTACAAGCTCTTCATTCTTTGTTCGTCCGTCATTGTGGTATTCATTGTAATGAAATTTTTTTTTTAATTTTTATGTCACGTTTTTGTTATTTTAGTTGAGAATATTTTCTCGTTTTTTTTTAATTGTCCTGTCTGTCTTACTGTCTAAAAAACGTCTGTCTTTTTAGACTTCTCTGTGGTTAAACAAAAAAAAAAAAATTAAAAACAAAATCGAAATACCCCAGGAAAAATGAGAATATGTTTGTAAGGATTTTATATTCCTTTCTTTTGTTGTTGTTTTAAATTTTTATTGATGATGAAAGAAAGTTTATACTGCGTCTGACATTGTAAGAATGCTTAACAGTTTCTGTGTTATTTGTAGTCGGTTTTATGGCAGTAATGGAAAGCAATTAAAATTACTTTTTAAGCAGTCAGGGGGGGGGGGTTTGGTAAATGAAAATGCATAAAAGAAAATAATTTTGGCGCAAAATTATTAACGAAAAACATTCTGTGTTGTTGGTTTGTACCGTATAATATGTGTATTTTGTTGTTGTGAATTACAATACCTCAGTAAAGGCATTATGATACTTTTTCATAGTTAGGAGCCGGTCAATGTACTGGGTTATACTATAATAATCCCTAAGATGGTCTACGGTTACTGCTTGGTACAATTTTTACATCACGGGTAGGGCCTAATTGTATTCCAAGAAACTACGAAGTGAATAAATTGATCAGACATGGTAAAACCATCGGGTGAGTTCTCTATACGAGAAACCTGGCTAAAATGATGAGAGAAAAAGAGACCACGGGCATTTGAGGAGCTTTCAGAATTTAGGGAAAGGGATATTGCCCGTTTTATAATGATGACGTCACATAACCTATCCTATTTAACATAGCAATTTAGTGCCTTAAAGGAATTTTCGAATAAAAAAGTTTCTTTCTTTTTGAAAATTATTACAGCCAGGGCTTGAACTCAAATTTATATTCCATTTAAGTATTTCTTTTTTTTTGTTTGTAACAAACAATTTCATTGTATCTGGGGTAATCTATAATGGGGTTCTGTATTATCTCTGGCTTTCTCTCTATTTGCCATTGTTGTCTCCAACATGCATTATCTTTATAAAATATACTCTCGGTTGTAACTTTTACATGAAACTTGTGTTTCATATTCTATGCTGCTTATAAATAAGAAAAAGAGAGGAAGATAGAAAGAGAGAGAGAGATAGAGAGTAAAATGTTTTTAAATATTTCAAGTATACTTTTAGGCACTGCAAATGGTTTTTAGAAGGCATAAGGGAAGGCAACAAGGGGGAAATATATTACAAATCCCTGTTTCTTTTCCTGTAAAAGTGTCAGGACATGTTTTTTCGTTTTTGTATTCTCTACTCTGCACTACGATTTCTTTTTCTGGGTTTTTTTTTCGTTTCTGCTGCTACTGCCATTTCTCACATTTTTATGTAAAATTTGTGTTTTGGTGTTGGCAATAAAATCTGAACTTGTATTTTATATTTTTGCAACATTTCTTAAATTGTTGTTGTTGTTGTTGTTGTTGTTGTTGTTTCTGTTGTACGTTTTTATCTGTTTTTTTTTTTGTTTTGTTTGTTTTTTGTCGTTCTTGCTCCTCCATTGTTAGTAACCCAAATTTGAAGTGAACGAAAAAAAAAGAAAAACAGATACACAGAAACAGAATACAAGACAACAACAACAAAAAATACTAATAATACAAGAATACAAAACATAGTTGTAGTAATAGTGGTAGTGATAGTAGCAGTAGTAGTAGTTGTAATAGTAGTAGCAATAACTGTAAACCAAGCATTTGAATAATAGAAAAAATATTTACACATTCACTATCTATCTCATGCCATTTGTTTTGCTGTTGTTGTTGTTGTTGTTGTTGTTGCTGCATTATACGAGGTACTTGTGTTAATGCAAATTGTCTGTTTATTCTCAAAAGTATTTCCACTCTGTTATACTATTATTCTCTTACTTTTTTTTGCTGTCTTTTTTCTACAATGTTTTCCCCTGCTCCCTATACTCTATTGTACGCAAAAAAAAGTGAAAAGTTTTTTGTTGTTTGGAGTACCAAAAAAAAAAAAAACAAAAAAAAAACGAATTAAAGTGAAAATAATAGTTTCATAAGTGCTCATATATGTATGTAAGCACATACATAACTATGTAGAGCTTATAATAAAGCATACTTTTAGGGTTTGAAACATGGAAAATTGTTCATACATATTTTTTTCATTTACAAGAAAATTTAATAATAAAATTCTCTCTCCAGCAACATACACAGAAAATTACTTAAAATCCGTATGAATTAAATGGCCATCTTATTACAAAATACCACACTATCCTGTAATAACAGTTTTAGGTTAATGACATCCATTTAATTATGGTAGAGTATTTAACAGAAAATAATAATAAAAAATCGTTTTTTAAACAAGTCAATCGCTTTAGAAGGCAAAATTTTTAAGGATTTTTGAAGCCTAAATTTTTTTCTCACGAACAATTTTTTGTAGCATACTTTAGGCCTTAAAATATATTTGATTTTAAAGCCTACTTTTAGGTGCTTCTTAAAGCCTACTTTTAGGTGTTTCTTAAAGTCTTATATCTTAATTTTATAAAATATTAGAAGCTCTAAAGCTTTCATAAAAATTATTAGAAGGTACGTCCGCTGAAAATAAATCTAAAAAGCGACCTAGTTTTAGACGTTATATATACTATCTTGCTTGGAGGTATTTTTGGATTAAAAATTCTTCCGAGGAAGTAAAGATATTTGAAACGATTATATGCTCATATATATTTAACAGACACAATATGGATGGTGTGACAAGCTAGGTTATAATCCTGACTAAAGGGTTGTAATGACAATTTACGTTATATCGCTGTTCCGATTGCAGATAAACTAAATATGTTTTGCTTTGTGCAGGAAAAGCACAGACTCACGTACAGCGTGAAGGTATGTGCAGTATTGCTAGGATCTAAGGAGTTATCTGGCCTTAAATTGCATGGCTATCCAACTCCCTTTTGCCAGACGCACTGATTAATGTGTTACTCGAAGACATGCCTAAAGTGGTTGCATTTCCTTGATTCTTTTGATTTCTATAGTAGCTGTGGCTCTGGTAACGAATGAAGTGGTTGCGAGTTCTTGTATTGCGAAAAGATCTGTATTCTCTAGGTCCATATGCGATAACACTGAAAGTGAGAAATGAACTTCGTCAATGTTATTCAACAAATCAGCAGTAGAAGCTTTAGAACACCAAGCATCCAATAGTATTTGGGAATGGTCAATCGATTTTAATTGTTGCTTCAGGTCGACAGTGCATTGAAGGAGTTGCAAATACAAATGCAAAATGCCGCCTAATAGGACATACGACAGGGCTAATTGCGGAGAACATTGTGGATTGAAAAAATTCGGATTGTCCGCCACCCTATATTTAATAGAATCAATATTACATTGTAAGGATGATGGGTTTGTGACAGCATTCGGCTTAAAATTTTATTTAAATTTTGAAAATTTTGTGCCAATTGTTCAATAACCATCTTGTAAGGCGCAAAGAATGGCCATGTTTTAAATTTTCATTCGTTTTACGTGATATTCAGTTGTTAATCGATTCTTTCTTTAAAGAAATTGCATTTTAAGGGCAAAAGATAATGAAATCCCCTTTTATTTTAAAAAATCAAGGCTTTCAACGTGGCTGGATAAAGGGAGG
This sequence comes from Sarcophaga bullata, assembly GCA_005959815.1. Classification (NCBI taxonomy): domain Eukaryota; kingdom Metazoa; phylum Arthropoda; class Insecta; order Diptera; family Sarcophagidae; genus Sarcophaga; species Sarcophaga bullata. The sequence continues at coordinate 236,332 of QOCX01000120.1, forward strand.
GGGATTTTAAAATTTCTCTTTTAATCTCCATTGCGATTCAAGTACTTTTGTGGCATTAGTTTTTATTTCTCTTTACCTTTCATTACATTTTCTTCTTTTTGTTTTCTTTTGGTTTAAACTCCTCTTGTGTTAATTGAATACCAAACACAGTGTGTATTTAATTAAATTGTTTCAACAAAAATCCAGCACCTTATACTGCAAGAAGGTTGTGTTTTTTCTCACACACATTTTATAACAGTATTGCCAGGTATGCTATATCCTCATACAATAATTTTTCTCTATTTTTTTTTTATTGTTTTTGTTAGTTTTTTTCCTTTCTCTTTCTTATTCAAATAATGTTTCGTATTTATTTTCCTTACGTTACCTGCTTCTCTCAAAAAATACAAATCCTTGGCAAGAAAAATATGAAAAATTTTATGCAAAACTTTTAAGCAGCGCTCGAAGCTTGCTGTCAGAAGGCATAGGTTTTCCCATATCTTTCCTTTGCCTTTCTTTCAGTGGCAGCTTAAGGAACACCAACTAACCAGCATATAGAAATTGAAATTGGAACAGAGAGCATGCTGCTACTACTGCAGAAAGCATGAGAAATAAAATAAAAGGACGACGAGCAGCATAACAATAACCAGCTTGAACTTACAAAACTGTATGCGATTTATACTGCAATTCCGTTTGTACTGCGATATGAGAAATATGACTGAAAGAACAACAAGAACCACAACAACAATAACAACAACAACAGAAAAGGAAAGATCCACGTTGAAATAAAATACAAGGTAAAAAATCCTTTTTTTTACTATAATAACCAGGGATACAGTAAAATACACAATTTATAGGGAAAATAAAACAATAGAAAGGAAGTTAGTGAAGATGCGTTGCAGTATGGGTGCTAGAAATTAATTAAAAATGCATCAATTATGATTCTATAATCCTCCCAATGCTATCACTTAAAACTTCTTTAACAAATTGTAGGCCAACTCATTAGTTTTCTATGATCATGCAGTTCATTTCCCCAGTAATATCATGACGCGCCCTATAAAACAGAGAGAGCGGGCTCTAAAATTTCTTTGTTAGCCTCAGTTATCAGGAGTTTTATTAAGAAAAAAACCACAAACTAAACGGTTAGGACTGAAGAACAGTCGAATGGTGATATAATTTGGCCTGAACTTAAGAAATATCTTCACCAATTCGTCCTCATTTTCGAATTATCTGCAGAAATTCGCCTGAGATCTGTCCCAGTTCTCGAACCAGTTGTACTATTACCAATAGATGGACAAAGCTTACTAGCAGCACTGCGATCTATTTACCGATCTACCATGATAAAGGAGTTCTTTAATGCTTTAAGCTCTTTGTAGCCAGCCGATATTCAGGCTCTCCAGAGGATTATATTTATATGGATCTGATTGAGTTGTGATAGAGGTGTACTATGAGAGGTTCAAGTCATTGCTGAGGTTTATAGCGGTATGGAGCTAGCTGACCAGTGAGCATTAATCCTGACTTAACTAATCTTCATGCTTTGGTTACTCCGTTTCTTTTACTCTATTTTTAGATTGAATAGAATGCGATCAGAACTCTGCAAGTGTTTTTGGGTTTGTAACTATGCTATTCACGTCCTCAAACCTACCTATCTACCTAAAACTCATTACATTGTCGTTAGACTACAGCGAAAGATTACTACGTAGTGTTTTGACTTATTAGATGCGAAGCAGTGGTTCTACACGAATACGAAATATGAAAAAAAATCTCGTACTCCGTCTTTCTCTCAGCGGCCTTCTGGCAAAAACTCAGAGAGTAAATAAGAGTTGCCATGATTGTAATCCTAAAGGGCTGTAATGTCTAAACGAGAACAATAAGTAAGTCTTCCACTATAGTGGTGACCTAGAGCCTGATTTGAAAATAAAGTTGTTTCAGAAATATCCCCAATAGTAACAAATCCTATACCCTACTGTATATGATACAATTTTGACCTGTGGCCATAACATTTTGGTAGTAAGTGAAGCATTGTAGAAAAATGAAGAAGTTTATGGAAATATTTTCCCCTAAATGGATATCTAAAATGAACATAAAATGATAAGAAAAAAAAAAAACAAAACAAAATTTGAATTCAATTCAGCAGTAAAACATAGTAAAAGTAAAAATAATAAAAAAAAAAAGAAAAGAAAATATTTTATTTCGTATTTTCATTTCATATTACATTATTTGTTTATATTCTGTATTCTGTTTTCTGTATTCTTTAGAAAACTGAAAGACGAAATAATAATAAAAACTGCGCAATTTTATTGTTATTTTTTTCTTCTATGACAATAAATTGTTGTGGAAATAGAATTAAAAAGAAATCGTATACTAAATACAGTAAAACACATTTAGAAGCAACAGCATTAATGATAGAAAGGCTTTAAAATTATTCCAAAAGTATTCATGATGCAGGTCTGACTGTTTTTCTTGGAAAAATACAAAACAATTTATTAAATTAAATAGAATTTCCAGTATCAATATCTCTGCCGTTTATTCATTGTAGACTTGTTGTTTACAAGGAAAATATGTTACTTTTATTTCTTTTTATTGAACTTGTAAAAAAAAATGATTGGAAATGCCAGACGGCGAAAAAAAAAACTACGCCAGCAACAAAGTAGTTTAAAGTGATAAAAAAAATTTTATTTTATAACTGAAGACGTAATAGAAGAGTTTTAAAAAATAAAAAATATAAGTGAACAGCATCAAAGAAGACATAAAAAACATTCCATATATCGAAGGGACATTCAGTTTATTTTCGGATTCTAGTTTGAAATTGCTTTAAAAACTCTATAAAAATTGGGTGTTTTAAGCAAAGCACTAAAATGTATTTTCAAATTCTTAAAATACGTACGAAAAGTCAATAAAAAAGTGAAGTCTTCATTAAATTTATCCTCAAATTCTTAAAATGCAACATAAAAAACAAAAAACCAAAGAAAATATTCTTTTAAAACCCTTAATATTTATCCTCACATTGCAGAAATGCAAGAAAACAAAAAACACACTCGAGATATTTGATTCAATCAAACCCGTAATATTTATCCTCAAATTCTCAAAATGCAAGCAAAGAAAAATAAAAAAACATGCATTTCAAGCATAACACATAACGTTTATTATTATTTGCACTGCACATATGTATGTACATATCTCAGTAGTAATAATAGCAGCTCATGATGTTTATTTTTTTATTTAAAATCGAATACAATATTACAGATACCCAGCAACAATTTAAAACTATTTTGCTTATATTTTCTTTTTTATTTCGTTCTTTCATTCCTTTTGTTTGTTTTCATAATATTTTGTACACAGTGTTTCCATATTTTTCAATGAATAAATGAATGAATGGAAGGAATACTATCACTAGCTTCGTGCTTGGGTATATGGTATGGGGTATGGGGTGTGGTGTATGGGGTATGGTATAATTTCAAATTACGAGCTACATTTTTTTTTTTTTTTTGTAAATACCCACCAAGATACATAGACGCTCGTGTCTACATACGTTAAACGTATCTCTCTCTCTCTCTTTAATTTAACCAAACATGCATATCAACCATTAAGATAAAATAAAAAATTAAAAAAAAAAAAATAATAATTTTTCATATACGAATCTGAAAAATCAACAATACATTGCGCATATGGGTCATTTTACAGTGAAATTAATTTTTCGTTTCTCAAATTTCAAAAGCATTTTAATGCTCTCATATTTTACATTGAAAATCAAAGAAACAATTTAAAAAAACTTGAAAATGTATTTAAAAATAATTAATAACCAAGAATCAGGCCAAGTAAAGAAGAACAATATTTAAGAAACCATGAAAATTATCAAAAAAATCAGAATGTTTGCTAAAAATACATTGTTTACCGTATGTAAAATATTTGAAATCTTGTACAAGATCAAAGAAAATTGAAAAAAAAAGTAAAAAATGGTTTCTAAGATTACTTAGAGTAATTGTTTACGTCAGGTAAATATTTTTTACCACAAAATTTTTACACTTTTTATGGCATTGCCTTCAATCTACTGGCCTACCTCCACCCATTATAGAATAGAAATTTTAAAAAATTTACAAAACGTAATTATTGTAACATAAACCCATGTAAATAATGTAAAATCTGTCTTATTTTACAAAATATAAAGAAGAAATTGTGAAATTTTTCTTCTGCTACAATACATTACATAATTTACGTCTAAGAATAATGTAAACAATCAAAGGAGTTGGCATTTTCAAGATGAATGCAAAATGCTACGAACAGAAATCTCTTTTGTTTATTATTGTAGAATTTACATCATGTAAATAGTATAAAATATGATAACAATTGAAATCTTTTATCACTATATTTATATATTGTATTATTTACATTGTGTAAAAAATAAGAAAACAAGGTAAACAATTAAAATTATTTTTTTATTAATAAAAATAATTAGAAATTAAACGAATACTGTATTTTGCGCTTAATAATGTGTAATTTACAGCGTGTAAATAATGTAAAAATTTCATATAAAATATGTAAAAAATTAAAAATCTAATTTACACTATGTAAACAATTCAAAAATAAATTAAAAGAATCAAATTGAAATAATTTTTCTTGAAAACAAAACAGAAAGTAACTGAATTTCACTAATTTTCATGAAATACGGTTTAATTTACACCGTGTAAATAATGTTGACAATTACATGAGCTTTTTAAATTAAGAGAAATTAAAATACATTTCAATACGTTCATTAATTTCTACACGATGTCAATATCAAAAACAGGTAAATAAGTAAAAATCAAACCATTTACACTAAATATTATGCAATTTACATTATGTAAACAACATAAACTATTAAGTACTTCAAATACCGACCAAATTCATTTGAAACTGTAAGGAAAAATTTTAATTCTTATCAACGTAAAATGACTCACATGTACAAAAGAATTTTACATACAAAATATGATAAAAAAAATATCGAGAAAAAAAACTGTTACGGAAATTGTTCATTAGATGAACAATTTGCGCGTGTAAAACTACTAAATTGCTGGTATAAATACAACAAAACTACCTCATCCTTAAGCTTATGAAGCAGTGAAGAGGGTATCCACAATTTCTATGTAAATATACAGAGAATAACAAGAAATTTTCTATCAACAGTAACAGCAGCAATACACGATGGCATTTTAGTTTTTTACAACCATTAAACGAGAAAAAAAACGGAAAAATTCTACCAGCAACAAAAACACAAGATTGAAGATAAAAAAAACAACAACAAGGCACAGATTAATAATTTGAAAAAACCAAAAACAACAAATACAAAAAAAAATAAAAGAAAATAATAAAAATTTGATCAAAAACAAACAATTGCTTGAACAGCAAAAAAAAAAAACAAAACAAATCCCAACCAATTTTATTGAATGTTGGGCAGTTGTAGCAGCAACGGCAAAAAAAAAAAAGTAAGGCCGATTGAGTGGATTTTTGCACCATGTTGATGACAATTAAACCATAAAATTGCTTGAAAATAAAAATTTATAATCAAAGGAATCCCAAAAACACAAAAAAAAAATTTTTTTGTTTGTTTCCATCACAGTTTCAACGAAAATCATTTCAGAAAGGCTTTCGTATTTCACAGTAAATTTTTTTGCTTTGTGTTTTGTTTTTAATAACTTCGTTAAAAACGAGCCTAGTTGGCTGTTATAGTCCAAAGAGGATTAAAGTCGAAAATAAATGGTTATAACGAGTGTATGTTTTGATTTAAAAAAAATTCTCGTTAAAATGGTATGTAAAGGGATTTGTTTCCCGAAATTGTAGAACTTTATGTAGTTTTGACCATCAAAAGTAGAAATAAAAATTAAATTTCTGTTGAAAAAGTTTTTCAAAATAATTGTTTACACCAGGTAAATAATGCTGTTAAAATATTACAATTTTAAAATTCCACAAAATCCTTTTAAAACTACATTGTTTACGTGATGTAAAAAATTTTAAATAAAAATAAATATCAAAACCTATATAAAAATATACCTTATTTACACAATGTTAACAATGTAAAAAATGTAGAGAATGTAAATTATTTCTTAAGTGACTACCTATAACGAATTGGGTAAAAAATATATAAAAATGTTTCTTTTTATACCGAATACCTTATTATTTACACCATGTAAATAATGTAAAATATTAAAACAACCTCTAAAAAGCTAAAAATACCTTTTATGTATTCATCCGTGTAAAATTAGACAAAATTTTAGCATATTAAGGCATTTATTACTATTCTTTACATTATTTACCTTATGCAGTCTATATAAAGATAATGTAAATAATAAAAATTTTGTTTACATGACTACTTTCCAGCAATTAATGCAAAAGCAATATGATTTCATATTTCTACCAAACACTGAAAATGTACTGCATGTAGACAATGTAAAATGTGTAAGTAATTAAAAAAATCAATTTTTTACAAAACCCGGCTTCAATTACACAATGTAAACAATGTAAAAATAATGCAAATAATGAAAAATAAATATTTTTTACATACACAAATAGAAAATTATATTTTCCACAAGTATAACAAAGTTTACCTTATGTAAAGAATGTAAACTATTAAGGAAAATGTTAAAATTTCATATTTTTTAAAAAGCAGGCATTTTCTCTGTGATTTATATTTGAACTTTTCTATTTTTTAGTTATAATTTATTGTTGTTTTTGTAATTTTTGTCATAATATCTATCCATTATCTTTCCTTTACCTCCAACGTACATATTTCCTTCTGCAGGAAGGCTGTTGACTAAATTTGTCTCAGTTGGTGAAATTATGAAAAGTTACTGAAAATATTTGCCTCAACACTATTGTGTTGTTATTGTTGTTGTTGCTGTTATTGTAACAGCTAAGAACCTCTAATACGCTTTAAACTTAAACTTTAGAAAACTGCTGCTCTAACACCACCACAGCTGTTTGTTTTTCGTGGCTTTTTGTTGTGGTGTTGCAACAGCAGCAACGGCAGCCATAAGAACATCAGATGAAATGCATTGCGAAACAAATGTTTTGCGATTTAACTTTTCTAATCCCCCGTGTAGTCTAAGGCGGCTGTTATTTGTGGTGGAGGCGATGTCTGTGGCAGTGGTTGTTTAGCGGGTGTTGTTTTAGGCCATTATTTACAAAATTTTACAAGTTATTGCATAAATACAGTCAAACAGAATGGTTTTGTTGCTGTTTCGTTTGAGAATGATGGTGGTGGCGGTGGTGGTGATGGTGGTAAGACAGATTAAAAGTTTTTGAAGTAAAGTAAAGTTGCGTGGTATTTAATATTTTACATTGTTTACCTGGCGTATACTAATATAAAGTTATAAATATAAAACATTAAGCATTCTTTAGTTTATTTCTTTGGTAACATTCATAGTAAAAACACATTTTTAAGGTTTACATTATTTACCTGGGGTATTTCATATTATTTACATAACGTAAATATTGTATTAATTTAGAACAAAAACTTAAAATTTTTAATTTTGTGGTTAATTCTTAAATAAAAAACAATTTTTAATTATTTAAATCTAGTATTTTATATTTTACATTGTTTACATGATGTAAACTAGACTCTATTTAAGTTTTTTCTTTCAAATATCTTGCATTTTCTCTTGATATTTAAAATAATTGTGAAATATAATCATTATTTCATTATTTACATGAGGTATTTACAGTCTTACATTGTTTACATAACGTAAACTAAGCACTCTATAAAAACAAATCAAATTGTCGCTTAACTTATTAAATAATTGTGATGTAGAAATTATTTTCAATTGTTTACATTGAGTATGTAATTCAAATTTTATATTGCTTACATATTTTACATTGTTTACATTTATTTTTTATAATTTCATTGAATTTTTAGAAAAAAAAAAGAAATTTGAAGCAAATGAAAGTAACATTGTCTTTGAAATATTTTCCAAGAATGGTGGTCCTAGATTTGTAACCAATGGGGAGCAGTAATCAATTGCAAACTAGCAAAGCATTAACGTTGAGATAAAGGATAAGAATTATGGCTGACCTCAAAAGAACTCTCTGCTAAAACCCTACGCTGCAATAATCCTTACTATACTGTTCTAATCAACACTATATTTGTACAGCGTTTGTGACATTAAACTGTTCTCGGGAAAACAGTCCAAATATTCGGGAAAATAGAATTATTGGCTTGTAGCGTATTTAAACGGAAATCTTTTATTGAAACCTTCCAGCAGAGACACCAACCTTTTTAACTTTCTTTTTTCTTCTTCTGCCCATTACGGTGGATACACTTTACCCCAACATCTGAAGTTAGTTTCTGAGAAAATGAGGGGTGAATGCCTTCTACGGCGGCTGCAGGTATTTTTATGGAATTTGTTCTTTGGAAAATTTGACGTCACTCATACTATTAAAATATGCTTTCATTATGGGAAATTTGATTTCATTTATGAATTCCACAAATTTTAATAGGAATCTCAAAAGCGTTTAGACAAGGGAATAAAATTATCCAATCATCAGCTCAAACTAATAAATTAATGGCTTATGGCACCAACATTATGCTTATCATCAATGTTAACATTACCACCACCACCGTCATCACCATCAGTGAAATATTAAAACAAGGAATTATTGGTGAGATACAGAGAGAGAGGGTTAAATGCTGTTAGTGCAGCAAGTACATACGTATGTATGTTGTTGCAACATGGTTCAAACATTGAAAAATATTATTAAATATTTAGAAAAGCATCTCGCCCCCCAGAATAAAATTTGAAAAAGAAGAAAAAATTTTTATTTGCCCGCATATTTGATTCGTTTACCATTCATTTCCAATTTCCACGCTTTTGTCTACTGCGTACGGTACGTTGAATAAATTAATTTTTTTTTTTGTTTTTTTTTTTTTTTTTTTTTTTTTTTTTTTT